>JAGFNQ010004102.1:59629-83937 GCA_024364735.1 Boesenbergia rotunda | reverse complement strand
TTCCTAAATGGCCTAATTAAAGAAGAGGTTTATGTAGGTCAACCCCCTGGTTTTGAAAGCTTAGAACACCCTGACTATGTCTTTAGACTTAAGAAAGCCCTATATGGACTTAAGCAAGCACCTAGGGCCTGGTATGAAAGACTGTCTAAATACTTAGTTTCAAAAGGTTTTAACCAAGGCAAAATTGACCCAACACTATTTGTTAAAATCCTAAAAAATGATATTTTTGTAGCCCAAGTATATGTAGATGATATAGTATTTGGCTCAACTAACTCAGACTTTTTACAAGATTTCACAACGATAATGGAAACTGAATTTGAAATGAGTTTAGTAGGTCAATTAACCTTCTTTTTAGGGCTACAAATAAAACAGACCAGTGAGGGTACCTTTGTCTATCAACAAAAATACACAAAAGAACTACTTAGAAAATTTGGAATGGATAATACAAAAGAGATGAAGACACCAATGGCTACCAATCAAACTATAGATAGTGACCCAAAAGGCAAACTTGTTGACCTTAAGTACTATAGAAGTGCTATAGGAAGCCTACTTTACTTAACTGCAAGTCGACCTGATATTCTTTTTGCAGTTAGTATGTGTGCTAGGTATCAAACATGTGCTAAAGAATCACATCTAACCCTAGTTAAAAGGATATTTAGGTATCTCAAAGGGATAGAAAGTTTAGGAATTTGGTACCCTAGAACAGCCCAGTTTGAACTTATTGGATTTTCTGACTCAGATTATGCTGGCTGTAAATTAGATAGAAAAAGTACCAGTGGTGGATGCCAACTTCTAGGACCCTCACTAGTTAGTTGGTTCAGTAGAAAACAACATTGTGTTGCCTTATCCACCACTGAAGCTGAATACATAGCAATGGGTGAATGTGTAGCCCAATTACTCTGGATGATGCATACCTTAAAAGATTTTAACTTAGATTTTAAGAAAGTCAAAATTTTTATAGATAACCTAAGTTCAATCAATTTAACCAAAAACCCAATCCACCACTCTAGGACCAAACATATAGAAATCAAACACCATTTTGTCAGAGATCATGTAAATAAAGGAGAAATTGAACTTAACCATGTTGAATCTAAGTCTAACCTAGCTGATATATTTACCAAACCACTTCCTGAATCGGAATTTAGCAACTTAAGAAGGTTAATAGGAATGTGTGTTATAGACTAGGACTAACTTGATAAGCCTAAGTTGACTTTTGGGTTAACTAATTAAGCTTGTGAGTTTAAAAACGTGGATTTTTCAAACTTGTTTTTCAAAAGTTTATTGTCTTTCAAAATTTGATTTTCAAAACTGGCAGACTTAGCCTAAGCTTGACCCCTAGAGTTGCATGAACCTATAGATTTAGGTAGCCGCATCTCACAAAACACATTAAGATTAACTTGTTTGTGTTTGCAAAAACATAGAACAGTTGTGAGATGCATAGGACTCTGCCTGGACTTCCGAATGCTTAAGTCAGTGCATCACAGTAAGTCTGGGCGTAAAATACCAACATTACAGTGATCAAGTCAAGTAGTCTTGCACTAAAATCTGAGCTAGACATTATTACCTGACTTGACTAACCCTGTGAACACTACTATCATCTAGATAGTTAGTCAGTAACTAGAGTTAGACACATGAAAAGAGACCACAATCATTACTTAGTCCAGGGGGAGCTGAGGTCAAAATACTTTTTCAAAATGTCATTTTTGACAAAACACATTTGAAAATTTTGATAAAAGTTGATAAAGATTGAGAGGGAATTCCAACTAATCCCTAAAAACATTTTTTTGATTAAGATTGATATTTTGAAAGAACAATTTTTTTGTGAGCTAAGTAAATAGATTTAAGACTTGTTTATTTCCAACACTTAGCCTATACTTCTACTCCCTTAAACTTGTTATGCCTATTTTTTTGATAAATGACAAAGGGGGAGAGTAGGGTAAAGGGTTAGAAAATTACAAACAGCATGCTTATTTCACAGTTATTTCTGCTTTCTTGTGTGCTGCAACTTTCATACCTATGCTTGTGTTATATTGTTTGCATGTTTATGCAAGTTCATATCTGCTGTTTTTTTCTAACTTTAACCTGAGTTGTCAATACATCAAAAAGGGGGAGATTGTTGGTGCAGTTTGCACTAACGGTCAAACTCGGGTTTTGATGTATGACAAAGTGGTTAAAGTTAGGGTTGTTGGTTTTTAACCTCTTTACTAAGTGTGCAGGGTTGAAAGACTTAGGACCAGACACCAGGCTGAAGTCCAGGATGGTTGAGTCCTGGCGGGAAGTCCAGTTGGGTCCGCGGGACCTGACAACTGGCTGAAGACCAAGTTGGTTGAGACTTGGCAGGAAGACCAAGGTGGTTGAGCCTTGGCAGGAAGTCCTGGTGGGTCAAGAAGTTAAGTAAAGCTGCACAAAGGGTAAGTGAGGTAAGTCACTGGAAGAGCGAACCAGTGAGGACGCGTTCCCCATCGAGGGAACAGCAGGCGTCGGTTCGACCTAGGGCTCCATTTTGGAGACCAAAGTCAGAACCAAGACAGCTGAGGCTGTACAAATCTAATAAGTTATTATGTTATACTGTTTTGGACTAACCCTGGATGCAGGACCGAAGGACTGTGTATCTGCAGCTCAGAGAACCTCAAAGGAGTGAGGCAGTAGCTGAGCAGGGCGCCCCGGATGTTCCGGGCGCCCCCAGAGTCAACCCAAGTCAGCAGACGAAGAAAAAGCCCCGACAGCAAGCATTTCGGGGCGCCCCGGATGTTCCGGGCGCCCCGCGCGCTCCGGGCGCCCCGCGTGTCGCGGGCGCCCCCAGTGCCACCTCACTGCCAGCTGCCGAAGCTCGCCCTCGCGAAGCCAAGGAGATGAGGCTTTGACCGGTCAACCCGGGCGCCCCGCGCGCTCCGGGCGCCCCGGTCAAAGCAGATCCCGAAGATTAAGAGATCAGGCTTGGCCGAAGGGTGCAACGGATCGAACGCCACGTGGGGGGCGCCCCAAGCATCTCGGGCGCCCCCAGCCCTATATAAAGGGCCCTCGACCCTCTTCTTGAAGACAACACTTCTTCCAACGTCTCAAAGTTCTTCTACGCTCGCGCCTTGCTCCGGAAACGCTTCACTTCGAGCCGACGACGTCCTGCTGCCCGAAAGAGTTGACCTACTCCGGACGTCGGTAAAAAGAAGAATTTTTTTAATACTTTATTGCACTTAATTACTTGAAAGTGTGGGGTTGTCACACTTTCAATTCTTTTGTACTCGCCTACTCTATCGAGGTTTCCCGGTAGAGAGTTTTAGTGGATTGCCCAACGGAAAGGTCCGAGGGACCTGGGCCTTCGAGTAGGAGTCGCCGAAGGCTCCGAACGAAGTAAAAATCGTTCGTGTTTGTGTGTTCGTTTTTCGTTTCTTTCATTTCCGCTGCGCACGCTTTTTAAAGCGCTCTGATTTTTTGAAAAAGTCACGTGATTCACCCCCCTCTCACGTGCATCGATCCTACAGTTGTATCCGTTAGTTTTACTGCTTACTATATCTGTATGGATTGATGACGCGCAGTTTACCTTATACCTTACGCTAGGATTTAGGTATTGGTGCATACCGGCTATATGGACTACTGCATATCATGTAGATGACAGCAGGGATAGATAGTGGATGATGCATGGGATAGTGACACGCATCATTATTGCACGTAGCATAGGGGACGACCTTTGACTCCCTGGAGGTTGAGATGGCCGTCACACTTGCTACTCGTGTAGGGGCATATGTAGGCGACCTTTGACGCCCCTAGTGGTTGAGATGGGTCGTCAGACCTGCCACATGACCTGTCGTGCAGCCCCGTTGGCGGTACCCGGCGCTGCAGCAGGTCCCCTACCTATCCGATGATAGTGAGGGGCGTTTAGGACGTTACTCCACCTGATGGCGGGGTACGTTCATGGTCTCCGACCCTACCCATTCGGTCCCGCGTGTGCATTATTGACCGTCTGTTCGTGCAGGGAAGACCAGGTCAGAGCCCTACCCATATGGTCCCGCGTGTGCATTATTGACCGAGGCGTCAGGGGTGACCCATGCTGCATCATGAGCATACTGTGCATTGATGCATATGATTGTGATTGTTGCACTTGATTGTTGCACTTGGTTGACATGCATACTACTGGGTTTTAGATCGACGCAGGTAGGTATGTAGTGCCTTTACAGCTTATGGTTCAGTTTTGCATTTCTGTTTACTACAGTTATCTTCAGTATTATGATAGATAGATAGACGGTGACTTACTGCTATTATTTTATTCCTGTGCATATCAGTCTGTATTCGCTGAGTTCTTAGGACTCACCCCGTTAGCTCCCTGTTTTTATTTCAGGATGATTGACTGGAGTGCCCGGCAGCCTGTCCCAGATCGCGTATTTCTTCGAGATGATTCCGGGATGTCTCTTTTACTTTGTTGGTGGTACATGTTGGTATCCGTTTTCTGCTTCTTTTACTTTACGTTTCCGCTGCTATATTCGTGTTTGATTTTGCCATTTTATACGGCGGTATAGTTGTACTTTTGTGAGCCATGGAGGCCTTGTGCTTTGCGTTTGTCGTAAGTCGTACCGGTACGCAGCTTTGTCGTCGTTTTCATTTTTGTTGATTTCAGACGGTTGTTCCAGCCCTATAGGCTGTGGTACAGTCGTCTGAGGTGATCGTAGAGGTTAGGTTTCTGAATTGTCCGTCGGTCGAGGGAGTGGCAGTCCGGTCGGTATCGGACGGGCGGCTCCTCGGGGCTTGACACTAACTATTGATATTGGATTTTGAGAAATCCAAATATCCTAGGTCCATCAGTGGGTTTTGGTGAAAACCCACTGATAGACCTAAAAATCTCCTATTGCAACATAATTTATAATTATTAGAAGTTTGGACACCAAAAATATCATCTCCTAGCTCAACTTTAACTAGAACTATTGATATTTTTATTTAATTTACTTATATTTATCCAAGATTGTGTTCAGGCCCAAGGAGGGTCTGAACATTCCTTAGGCCTGGAGGGTCTGAACACATCTGTGTTCAGGCCCTCTTAGCGTGACTTCAGACCCTGCGTTTTAATCTGAAATTACGTGTTTTGATAGGTTTTTTTATATATTAATATATTTTTAAAATAGAAAAAAAATTATGTCCACGTCGGGCCTGAATCAAAAGATTTCAGGCCCACGCTGCCTGAAATCTGTTGATTTCAAATTTATTTTATATGTTAATATATTTATTAAATATTATTTAATATATTAATTTCTATTAATCAAATATAAAAAAATTTATTTATATTTTTAAATCTACCTTGGATGAGATATTTTTTAACTGAAATATTTTTTCAATTTTTACCTTACGTTTTTAACACCGATTCCATAATATATTATTTTAAAATAAAAGTCTGAAAAAACATGTGCAGACGTCTCGGAATTTGTTACTGAGAGGGAAAGAAAAAGGCAGTAATTAGCAGGAGGGGTATAAGAGGAAGTTCACTAAAATGAGTACGCCCTTTGGTGAAAATGAAACTATGGTATGCCTTTTAATAAATACCAATTCTTGGATACGCCCTTTGGTAAAAGATAAGTCCTTCTGGTGTTCAAAGACTTATTAACCTAAATTCCAAAGTAGATGTAGTGTCTTCTATCTTCTATATCAAAATTTGTGCTTTTTTAAATATTAAGTTGAGACTCTTTTCATCCATCTTATTGATTTTAACTTTTGTTGTTTCTTTCTTTAATTTGATGTGAGTTCATGAGACATCTTTTCTCCTTGAGTTCACATCAGTAGGTATTTGAGTCTCGATTCTTTCTAAATCATTTAGATTATTTTTTTCTTTCTGTGCTTGAATATTATTGTCACGACCCCAGAAACACATGCTTACTCGAAAATCGGGCAATATCTCCCCTGTACGGCAGACAAGTTGGGGCAAATAACCTCTCACCAAATAACCTAGCCACAAGCGGCTAGCATCACAAAATAAATAAAATAAACACAATCACACAGTTATAGGAATAATAATGGGTGACTCAGCCACCTTAAACATAAAAGAAACCACAATAAAAAAGAACTCAAAAATGTATTTATAATAATAACAAAACCAGTTTGATATCTGATAAGCAAATAAAATGCAAACAAACCAAGTGCCAAAAATAAAGCAACTAAACCAAATACGAAAACAACTCAACTCTAGGGACTGACAACTGGATCCTCTCCTAGCTCCAAGAAATGCGACTACCTGCTATCTGAAACAAAAAGAGAAAATAGGGGTGGTGAGTCCGGGCGGACTCAGCGGGTATATGAGTCGACAATTGCATGACATAATAAAGGATAACTAAGTAGAGAATCAATAGAGTACAGTCCATAAGAAATATAAGAATACCTAATCATGCATAACATATATAAAACAACATGGTATAAAATCGAGTAACAACTAAGTAGGTATAAAACAACGCGACAACAATAAAACCAACATATACATGCATGTCAACCAAATGCAGCAACCATAGCTCATATAAATGCAACAATCACAAGAAAATGCATAAATGCAATAGATGCACATGATGCAATGACATGTGTCACCCCTGACGCTAGTCAAGCTGCCAACACATCTCATCTGTGTGACCGAGTGGGTAGGGCTGTGACAACTGTACGCACTCTAACGAATACCACAGAAAGGTGTGGTTGAGTGGACAGGATGCTGGGGAGCCAACACTCCAAACCCCGATACATAGGGGGAGCTATCAACAGCTCTAGTATCCCTCGAAAACAACGGTAAGGGGTGTCACTGTTTGCCTACAACTGTAATATGTGTGGCATAACAGGACAGTTGCTTACACTCTAGCAACTACCACGACAACAAGTGGTTGAGTGAACCGAGTAACTAAATTAACGACGACTTAACCATATGGAAGCCCAACAGTCGTTAGTATGCAACGTGCAGATATGGTGCATGCTACAAGATGCACGAACAACCGGAGAAACAACGATGCAACAAAATCCAACAAGTAAATGATGCATCAATACCACCAACCAGAAATCGAAAATCAACGATTATGCATCTACACTACTAGGTAGGATATTTCTAATGCCAAATAAACCTAATTGTGTTTAATGGACTTCTAAGTACTCGCGTACAAGTGGCACTTTACAAAATAGAAAACAACAGGAGACTGTACAGATACAAATTTGGAATACTCGAAGATCAACGAAGAAAGTATCAACGGCAATGTTAAAATAACAAAACAACAGGGAATAAGGTCAAGCAACCTATTTAGACATATGACAGCCATACTTTAAGGTAAAAGGAACTACACGAGTACAAAGGAGAAGTACCCGCCTTTATTTGTAGAACGTATACAAAATAACCCCTTCACTATCAACCGTGTGAATCCCAAGTCAACGTCCTATATCAATGATTAAGTTTAGCTATTCATACAATTAAATACATTAGCTAAACAAAATACTAAACATGATTAGGATAAATCCTAACTATAATACCTATTTAATTTACTCTAAAACAAGCATGAGTATTTCTTAACCTAATTTATCTAAAATTAGGCTAAGGGTTAAATACCCAATCTACCCAATCCATAACTACAAATTAAACCCAAACAACAACACACCGAATGAACCTCATGGTGTATAAATCCTAAATTGGATCTAATTCATTCTAGCATCAAGTTGACTAATTAAGAACCAACCCAACCGTAGTTCAAAACCAAACTTACCATTCCATAGCGTATCTATTGACTTCCAAAAGATCAACACAATTTAAGCTCACTCACCCCAACCCCATGGTAGCTCACGGCAACTTGAACACCCACAGCAACTGAGCAAAACACCATATGAACATTACCCTTTACTGATCAGAGTATCCCCTAACACAAAGTATAAATCAAACTGACCCAAATTCATCCAACAATTTACATTTAAGGATATAAACTAAACCAAACTGCCCTTACCTGCTAATCACCAGCTAAAACCCCAAAATCAGCAACTGGACAGAGAGATTAAACTCAACAACAAAGGAGACACGGAAGATCTGATGGTTGGTCAGCGCAAGCTCGCATGAAGTGTTCGGCTCCGGCGACTAGGCGGCGACTGACTCGAGTGCTCGGTGTCAGTCGAGGGAGGAGAAGGAATTAGGGTTTGCGGCGCTGGGAGAAGAGGAAAGAACCACGAACAGGGAGACAAGGTGGCGCCTCCTTCGTGTGCGCCGAAGCAAACGAAGAAGAAGAAGGAGAAGAGGAAGGAGAAGAAGAAAAGCCAGAGAGCAGCGCTCGCTCGCTGGGAACCGCTGCGGCGGCGGAGCAGAGGCGATCGACTTCGACTGACGAAGAAGGAATCGTGATGGGGCGAGGAAGAGAAACCGCACGGGTCGTGCGGTTTCGGCGAGGAGAGGAAAGGTTAAAGATAAATAAAATGTTCACTTTGCACATAAACCCTTCAAACCTAACAAATTTTACCCAAGCCCTTCATTTTTAGGTTTTAAGCATTTAGGCCCCTCAGATTTTCAATATTTAACATTGCCAGGTTGTTGGGCTGCCAGTTGGGCCGCCCAAGGGGTCGAGGGGCCGGGTCGTTACAATTATTGTTATCATTATAATCTTTGCAAGTTTTATAGAAACAAGAGGGAGTAAAACTATATTTATTTTTTTTTATTTCTATACTTGCATTTTCTTCTACCCTCTTTATCTGCCAATTTTACATTTCCATTATATTTTGCCTATATTAAATTCTAATAATTTTCTTTCAATATTTATTTCAAATTTCTTTTGTTGGATATTATTATCTCTATTAGATATGTTTATTTGTAAGTTACACATATAAATACAATTTGAACTCTTTAAAATGATCTAACTTATATTTATTAGATTTCGAATTATTATATGTGGGTTCAATATATATTATATAGAATCCTTTATCCTAATCAGTTATTATCTATGAGCTGATAACAAATTGAATTCCTATATAAAGGGGAGGTTCCTAAGGGTTTAGGGCATTATCTTGACAGAACTCTAGATTCCCCATTGACCTAGAGTTATTTCGGCTCCATAAACCCTAAGCCTCTTGGATGATCCTCTTTCTTCTTTTCGCTATATCTTCTTCCATAGGGATCAAGTCAACGATACTAAAGGCAAGGATATTGCTCTTCAATCAGGTTTCTTGTCAAATTTTATTTATGTCTTATATTATTATGTCATATTTTTGATGTAACTAGATTCATGCTCTTATGTCTTGTATTTTCTCTTTCGAGCTCTTATTTCGTTCCTAGATTTCATGTTGTTAGGAGAAAACTCAAATTCTATCAATTGATATCAGAGTTTTAGCTTTGTTTAGTCATTTTCATTGGCAATAAAATTTAAGTTTTTCATCGATTTATTGTTTGTATGTTAGATAAAGCTTTGCTAGTATCATACAATTTTTTCACCGAAAATCATATAAGAAAAAACTCAAAAATGCTTGTTCTCGTGTTTTTCATATTTCTGTGAAGAACACAAAGAATGGCGGAAGAACCACCACACTTAACCTAATATTTAGGTTAAATCGTGATAGCTCAATCAATAGACTTGGTCGGTCAATCAATTACCAAGCCTAAAATAGTGAACAGAAATGACTGAAATCAATAGGTCAATTGATTAAAACTTTCCTGATTGATTGGAAATTTTTTTTCCAATCGATTACCATCCTTAAAACTCGTGGTAGAATGGATTATCAATCAATTAAAATTTTTTCTAATTAATTAAAAGTTTTATCAATTGATTCATTTAATTTCGAAACAATTAAAAGTTCTATCAATCGATTGTATTGATTTTTTAATTAATTATAAAATTTTCAATAGATTAAAATTTGATACTACATTTTACGAAATAATTTCTAATCGATTATAATCAATTAACATGAAAGAAATTATTTTCACATTGTCGTTCTAAAAATAAACTTTCTAATCGACCAGGATTGATTTGAAAAAAAAAATCTTTCTATGTCAAATCGATGTAAGGGTGGGCTCCACTAATGCATGAATCAAATAAAGAATGTAAACATTCCTCTATTTAGGATCGAGGGAATCATGATTTCTGTCGAAAATTTTCGATGAAATTAATCATTTCTATCGAAAATTGCAGACGGAAATTACTAATTTCCGTCGAAAAATTCTGACGAAATCGTGGTTTTCGTTGGAAAATTCCGACGGAATTAGTCTTTTCCGTCGGAAATTTCCGAAGGAATCACGATTTCCATCAGAAATATATTTTTGATATTTTCTGACGGAAATTAATTTCCGTCGGTAATCCGTCAGTAATCCAAAAAAAATTCGTGATTTAATTTTTATTTGGGATTACCATATATACAATTTTCAATCACAACAATACAAACAAGAAATAAGATATCTACTACATCCAAAACACATCCTGTTAGATCGTGGCACCCAACTAGAGGGAGGGGGGATGAATAGTTGCTTTCGATTTTCTCTACAAAACTTGTTAGTTAAACACAAATAATAACAATGAAGATGATAAAACAATGCTAATACCTTTGTTTACTTGGTATCTACCTCAGAGAGGTGACTAATCCAAGGATCCACACGCGCGCACACGCTCCACTATGAAAAATCTCCTTCAAGGTAGAGAAAACCTTCATAAGGTTGCCCTCTTCCTCTTTACAAGATGGAAATGAGATTGAGAGGAAGAACTGGAGACTTTGAGCACTAACAGCATAATGGTACCCTCAAGAACCGTATCTTTGACTTGCCCAAAAGTCCCCCTTTAAATAGAGTAAAGGACAATTCCAAAAGCTGTCCAGCCCGATACCAGTCGCCTCATGAATATAATCATAGACTTAGACTTGGATTACATAACACAAATTTAGAGTGGTAGATTTTTGAAATTTTTACAGCCTTAAGATAATTTATCAAATGCTCATTAAAGGGCTTAACTTTGTCATACTCACTAGTCAACACCACCAAAAGATTTCTAGAATTCTTCTAAATCAAGACATGATAAATTTTGAAATTATGAACATTATAGAGTCATTAATGAGTTTTTGATCAAAACTTGCTA
This sequence comes from Boesenbergia rotunda, assembly GCA_024364735.1. Taxonomy (NCBI): domain Eukaryota; kingdom Viridiplantae; phylum Streptophyta; class Magnoliopsida; order Zingiberales; family Zingiberaceae; genus Boesenbergia; species Boesenbergia rotunda. The sequence goes on along the minus strand of JAGFNQ010004102.1, from coordinate 72,904 downwards.
ATAACCTTAAGCCCGTCATAATTTATTCAAACCAAGTTCATTGAAATCCTTGAATCCTCTTGAGAGTAAACATGTCCTCATACATGAATTCTATAGTCTAGATTGAAAGCTGTGGGTTTTTGAAATACTCATAGTCTTGAGATAATTAGCATGCTCATTAGAGGATCTAGGCATGTCATACTCACTCACCAGTACCACCAATATATTTCGAGAACTCTCCTAGTTTATACCATGTCAAGATTTTAAAATTTTAAATATTGTAGGATCGTTAACGAGTTTAGCCAAAACTCTCTAATAGTCTTAAGTGTTGGTTTGACTATGATAAATGTCGATGTGGTACCTATAGGGTTGGTTTTCTAGACAAAATATAATGAGCAACGAATTAAAAAATTGAACCAAGAATACCATTGAACACGTCCGAGGGTTGCTACGTCCAAAGCCTATACACCCATGATCTACTACTTTTCTTCTTTTTGACAAAACATTGGAGGTAGAGAAACTTCTTATAATCAATCAAAAGAATACAATATAATATGAGCAATGAGAACTTAAAATAATAGAGCGTGACGTGATTTTTCTATGGAAAGTTGTTCTCATAGCCACTTAAGCTGCTTTTATTGCCTTAGCTAAAATCTATTTGTTGGTTGATTCAGTGACCAATAATCACTACTTATCGTCATTAGTCAATTGATCTTCAAATGTTATCCACTCTGTGCTATTGATCTTTCCATCTTTGACTCCAATTCAAAAGTTTGTTGTAGTCATAGTTGATTGGTCTGACCCATCAATCGACTACACTATATCCAATCGACTACTTCACGCGATTCACTAATCATCTTCTGTAGCCACCAATCGATTATGCAAGTCGACTAGTGAATGTTCTGTTTGGTTTGTTGCAATCCTATCACCATCAGTCGACAGCTATAACCATTATACCCCAGACAACCTCAACTTTGAGTATGGACCATCAAGACTTAGTTGACTATTGTCTTGACTTCGACCAGTTCCAAGGTCGAGTTTGCCTAATACACTTGTTCACCCTTCAACCCAAGTGTACATACACTCCACTCATCTGCCATGGTATACCTAAATTCCAGTCATGAGGTCTTCTATCGCCAAGTTGCGTCCCTCAGTAGCTTTGAGCCCGTGGGTCCACCTTAGCCATCCTTCTCACCTTGATTGTATAGCTTTCCTCCTCGTCATGCTTTGATGCTCCTAGTCCTGCGGTTCCTCAGACACACTATCCTTTTCTAATTTTATGAATCTTGAGCCATCAAGTCATGTGTAGTCTGCACAAACTTTATAAACACATGAATCATCATAACAACCAACTTAAACTCTTTGTCAATATCATTAAAATCATTAAGTTAGAAAATAAGAGTCCAAACATTAGGTATCTCAAACATTTCAAATCAAATTCATTACATTATTTATATCTTCCTAAATATAATCATATATGGTTTTAAACATGAATTAGAGGTTTTCTCAGAACGAATAATTAATTAGTGCATAGGGTGTTATTATCATGAAGTCAGAGGATCAATTCCTTTGTCAATACTTAGGTTACTAATCTATCTTGATTTATCTTTCTTCGTATAATTTAGAGAGCACTGATCACTGTTTGAGTTAATAGTCGATCTTGATTTATCTTTTTTTATATTATTTAAAACCGAACTAGGAAAGATATATGGGATAAATGTTGTGCCTTTTGTCATTATGAATTGGAATATTAAATTTATTTCAGTTGGAGCAGCCGATCAGATACATATCAGTTAACTGTTAGTGAAAGAGCGATCGACTATGGTGAAGGATGCTTGATTAAAAAAATGGGTATAATGAAAAATAAATACGTAGTTTGATATATAAAAAATTTATATGAGTAGGTAATAAATACGTATTTAAAGTGATTTCTCTCTCTCTCTCTCTCTTGTGTGGTTTTGTGTAAAAGACAATAATCTTTTCCATTTTTGGCTCGTGGCTGAACGAGACGATGAAGAAAGAAGCAGCTTAAAAATAGTGAAGAAGAGAAGAGACATCGATCTCTCAACCAAATGGAAACGGGATGACCTCTCCATCTCTCGTGCTATCTCCATTATCCTCCTCCCAACCCGACTCTCTCTTCTCCTCTCGCCTCTATCAATGCGCGTTTCAAACTTGCCCAATAATCGCATCTCCATCCCAAACGCATCTTTCCATTCCTTCCTTAACTGTTGTTGAACTGCAAGCATTTACCAATCCGTTCCCGTTTCTGTGGGCGAACCCTAACGCACGATTGGAACCCTATTTCTATCGGTTTCCTCGATGATGATCACAAAGATGCAATTTTTTTTATGATCCGCCCCTAAAGATCCCGTCTTTCTCTCGGCAATCCTCCTCATTTTTGTTGTTTTTGGCTCTTTACTTTTAGAGGAAGAGAAAGATATCACCGATGAGTCAGCCAAGCTCTTCCGATCACCCTCCCCGTCGCTCCTCCAAGCCCGCCTCCGTGCTCCCCTACAAGACTCCCAACCTGCGCGACCATTACCGCATCGGGAAGAAACTGGGGCAGGGGCAGTTCGGTACCACGTACCTGTGCGTCGACAAGAACGACGACAAGGAGTACGCGTGCAAGTCCATCCCCAAGCGCAAGCTCCTGTGCCGCGACGACTACGAGGACGTCTGGCGCGAGATCCAGATCATGCACCACCTGTCTGAGCACGCCAATGTGGTGAGGATCAAGGGCACTTTCGAGGACGCCCTCTTCGTGCATCTGGTCATGGAGCTGTGCGCCGGAGGGGAGCTCTTCGATAGGATCATCCTCAAGGGCCATTACAGCGAGAGGAAGGCCGCGCATTTGCTCAAGACCATCGTGGGGGTCGTGGAGGCCTGCCACTCGCTAGGGGTGATGCATCGGGACCTGAAACCGGAGAACTTCTTGTTTGCCAGCGTCGACGAGGACGCGGCGCTCAAAGCCACCGACTTTGGCCTCTCTGTCTTCTACAAGCCAGGTCTCATTCTTCTTTTCTCTTTTCTTATTCTCCGTATTGAAGCCTACAATCTCTATCATTTCTCCTTATTCTTGATAGTGCAAGGCCTGTCTATGATCAGGAAAGAAACTCTTTCTCAACATAAAAAAGGCACTATTTTCCCCCCTAATATAAGAAACCCAAAAGGTGCAATCTACTGGATTTCATCACATTTTTTTTATTGAATAACATTATTTGAGATAATGAATGACCTTGTGATGAGGTGCACAATAGAAATGCAGATTCCTGTATTCGTTCCATTTAGTTTCATTAAGACAGTACTGATAGAGTGCATGATTCTAACTCCACAAACAATTGGCTAATTATATGGTTTCTTTTGCCTGTTTCAAATATGCAAAATGGAGGTATAAGATGGATCTACATAATCTCAAAGTTCAAGTTCATTGCATGAAAATTTGCAATTAGAAACTATATAGTGGATTCCAGAATGTCATCTCTCTTTGATTGTTGGTTGAAGTATTACTTGGATATCGATGCAAGTTCATATGGAAGTTCACCATGTACAATTATTGTTGTCTGATTAGTAGATCTTGTTGCTTTAATGAGCCACATCATTTATATGATAGAGTGCTGATATCTTCTTTTGTGCTAGAAGTGAATATTTGGTTCCTCAATAAATTAAGTAATCCAATGATCAATTATTCAAATTATGAGAGACTTACATATTTTGACTAACACATAAGGACTTTTCTTAGTTGTTGTCTCAGCTTATATGTATGTAAAACATTTCATTTTGAAATTTGTTGATTAGTCGCCAAGTATTATTACAGCTTGGATTAGGGTCTAGAGATTTTGAGAGCATTTTCTCATTACATTTCCTATAATGAAAGCTTCTCCACTAATTACATGCAGTGGCTTCTGCACTGTCTTTACACGGCTAAATTTAATAGGTCCAAATTCCTCGTTTGTGAATTGTTTCACTTGTTCTTTTGACCTTTGACAGAATGTGTGGAGGATATCTATCCAATTTCCTTATAATTATCAATATCAAATTTTGATACAACATAATATTTTTGTGTTGATAGCATCTTTTTTTGGAGATGTTAGCATTCGCTGAGCCAAAGCTTTGTAGTTAAATAACATGGAAACATAAGAGGTACTGTTTAATCTGATTTTTAATGCGACTTGTAGGCGATACATTTTCCGATGTTGTTGGGAGTCCATATTATGTTGCACCTGAAGTATTGCGAAAATTATATGGACCAGAAGCAGATGTTTGGAGTGCTGGAGTCATCTTATATATTTTATTAAGTGGAGTGCCACCTTTCTGGGCAGGTGTATCACTTATAGCCTTACTTGTTTCTTTTGCAGTCTGATGCCGAATAGTGTTTACTTATTTTACGAAATTTTGGCAACTCATATTGGAATTTTACTTTGCTCCCAGAAACTGAAGCGGGAATATTTAGACAGATTATCAAGGGTTCCATAGATTTTGAAACTGAACCATGGCCTACAATATCTGAAAGTGCTAAGGATCTGATAAGGAAGATGCTTAACAGAGATCCGAGGGCAAGATTTACAGCACACCAAGTTCTTTGTAAGTATCTTTGGAAGAATTTTATTATTAAAATTAGGGTGGACAAAGAACAGGCATCTGCCCTTTTTTTTTTGTTTGGTTATTTCTTTTTTACGCCTGATTTTCTTCTTCTAGGTCATCCATGGATTATTGATGATAATGTCGCACCAGATAAGCCATTGGATTCTGCAGTTCTATCACGGCTTAAGCAGTTCTCCGCGATGAACAAGCTCAAGAAAATGGCTTTACGGGTAACTCTAAATTTTGACATTCTTTAGAATATATATGACAAGTTTATCTTGTGACCTAGTTTGCATAGATGCAATATTCATGCATCAGATTCATACCTATGACAGAGTAACTATATTACGGACAAAATACATTCATTTGGTACTCTGTGCTTCACAACTTTGCATCTTGCTCTCCTCAGCTAACTAGAAAGTTTCACTGAATTTGTTTCAGGCAATAAATTAAGCTACTAAGATTTTTTTACAACATTGTTTGTGTGTTTTTCATAGGGTGTAAATAATTTGGTTTACTTCTACATGAGCTTTTAGCCACAACTAATGTTAAACTGTTATCAGAAGTATTTTTAGCGATAAAGCTACGGATGATGGTTATATACGGGAAAAAGATTACAAACTTTATCACTATTGTATCATTTAGTAGCAATTCTATACAACAAATTATCAATTAATGACGAAAAAGATTGACGCTGATGTCAATTTTAGTGATACGTCTATTTAATTCTATCATTAATATTTTTAAGCATTGGCTTAAGCTTACAAATCCAGCAACAATATTTTTCTGCTAACATTTTTAGTGACATTATTAAATTTGAGTGATAATTTTTCCTCACTAATATTTGTTTTTTATAAATGTTCTTTTTGACTTTATTCATGGTATTTATTGAATAGCAATGTTAGAGTTAATAGTTTAAGACAACATTCTCGTTTAATTACCTTGGTTATTTTGTTGATGAATGATTTTATTTTAAATATCAAATACAATTACTCTATTATTGTCAATTGACAATAAAATTCATGTAGTTGCTTTAAATAGTTGTTGTTTGTGTTTTTGGTAACTTTTGAAACAATTGTCCATGGTTTAAAATCTCATATCATGTTGGGTGAAATAATCGAAATGTATCATTTCTATAAATTATTGAAATTTGATACTAGTCAGCATTAAAACAATGTCTTTCGTGTCATCGTACCAATTATGTCAACAAGGTTCATTCTATATCAATATTTAACACCCATTGGTGTACTAAAATTCGGATAATGTTAACATTATTTTAATGTCTCCATACAAGATAATCTCAAAATCGTAGCATTTCAAATGAAAAGAAAATATAGTTTTTTTTCTTCTATATCTCTTTCCTCTTTCCAGCTCCAATTTACTACTAGCACCATACATCAGAACATTAGCATGATACCAAATCGTTCTAGTCAAAAACTAAAACACAGACATAACTTGAGATTTCAAACCTGCAATAATTATTTATGCCAATAAATTTCATCTATTAGGTTATTTTTTTAATTGATGCCTAGACACTTTTGATTTCATTGGTCGGCCTTGTGAACTTTTATATATTTAAGCTTGGAACTTCATTGTCGTCTTTGTTCATGGCTCAAATGAATAAATGTTTACTTCAATTTGACTTATAATACTCCTAGTCTAAATATCTCTAGACTCTAATCTTCAAACTTTTCGTTTACCCTTAATGTGAAATACCTGAGCTTTGATTTCTGACATTGCCACTCAATTGATCTTGCATAAATTTAGAAAAGAAACAAGGCGGATTGATACTCTTGTCTGATATTCATACTAAAGTCTTGGTGATGTAGATACAACAAATATACTTTTAAAAATGATTAATGAGGTTGGGTAACGTCGAACCTCGGTCGACCGGCCCGGTTCCACGGAAGTTTCCCACCAGCCGCTAGGGTAAATCGGGAAGCACTCGTGACGGGCAGTCCAGAAGCCTAGCGTCTCAGGGTTCGCGCCCCATTTGGAGGAAAAAATCCTACAAAATATGCCGTAGCTGTGAATCGAACCGTTGATGTCTGGGATGACAACTAATCGCCTTTTTGCAGCACCATAGCCCGGGGGCCAACAAATATACTTTTAAGCACTAGTCCTATGAAAGTAGATAGTTGAATGACTCGTTGCACAACAGATTATGTGATCACATAGTTGAAAATGGAATGTAGCTCATGTCCTATGAAAGTAACATCGGTTTACTACTGAGGATTTCTTAATTTCTACAGGTCATTGCTGAAAGCCTCTCAGAAGAAGAGATTGGAGGTCTAAAAGAGTTGTTTAAAATGATCGATACAGACAACAGTGGAACCATAACATTTGAAGAGCTAAAAGAAGGGTTAAGAAGAGTAGGGTCTGAGCTGATGGAATCTGAAATCAAAATGCTCATGGATGCGGTATGAATATTCAATCAACATTAGTATATTTTAATTTTTCACTTTCGCATTATCGAACATTCCACTTAATAGTGATCTTTGGAACTATATATAATTTTGATTGAGTGGATTGGCTGCAGGCTGACATTGACAAAAGTGGCACAATAGATTATGGTGAATTCCTTGCAGCAACAGTGCACATGAATAAGCTAGAGAGAGAGGAGAACTTGATGTCGGCTTTCTCATTCTTTGATAAAGATGGAAGTGGTTACATAACGATTGATGAACTTTCACAGGCGTGCAAACAATTTGGGCTTGAAGATTTCAAGCTCGACGATATGATCAAGGAGGTGGATCAAAATAATGTGAGTCGTGTATCTCCTACTCCATTGCTAGTCCTTTCTTGCTCTCCAGTCTTCCTAACAATAATTCCACTTACTGTCGTTTAGGATGGGCAAATCGACTACAACGAATTCACTGCAATGATGAGAAAGGGCATCACTGGAGGGGTTGCAAGGAGGACCATGAGAACTAACATGACCTTTAACTTGGGCGATGTGCTCAAGGCTGATCCTGACAAAAAGGCAGACAAGCGATAGAGAGGTGTACACAATGCTCCACCCCCCCCCCCCCCCCCCCCCCTCTTTACATTCAATGAAATTACTAGGGACTCCCAGTCCTATGTCAATGTTCACTATACATTGATAGATACCCTCCAGAGGTGGTATAGGCATTTTTCCCCCTTTTTTCCATTCAATGAAATTACTAGGGACTCCCAGTCCTATGTCAATGTTCACTATACATTGATAGATACCCTCCAAGGATCATTAATGAACAGTTAATGAGTAATTAATTGGTTGTTTATGCATCTTTGGATCATGTTGTGAACAAAAGACACAAGTTTCCTTTTCATATTAAATGGTGTTGGCAATGTTGTCTTGAGATATATATTTTATGCATCCTTTTCTTTTATGATAAAAAGAGTATAGTCATTGGTAAGCTGAAGTTATGGTAACCATATTAATTAGCTCTAAAAAGTATAATATATTAAATTAAAATATCATATTATATTTTTTTTAATTTTCTTTTACAGTGAACCTCTGTGGCAAATATTTAAAATTATTTTAAAATATTATTTTCAATTTAGTTTGATTTTCAAATAATCAAATTAAAAAAATATTTAATGCTTTGGCCAATTGAGAGATAATTGAATGAATTTGGTTAACTAAGAAACTGAATGCAATCAAATTTGTTTAATTATCATAATTTTTTTTACCAAATTTAGTTATACTTTAATTATCATAAAACTCTGAACTGACTGTTGAAGTTAGTCACAAGAGGTTAAATTATTTTTTTTTAATGATTTGAAACTTATTTCTAAACATGATATATACTAAAGTCTAAATTAATTCTCAAAATTATTTGAAAAGGATTCCAACAACAACTTCTTAAATTATATGAAATGTCAAAAGATAATTTTGAAAGTTGTTGATCTGTTTTAAAATTATTTTATAGTTTTGCCTGAATACTGGGAAAATCTCAATTTTGATTTTGATTTTTTTTAATTATTTATCAATCCTAGAATTATTTAAAATTTACTCTCTTTTTTTTTACAAAAAAAAAACAACTTCAAGAATTACGTCGGTTCCCAAAGTATTTTCATATTAAAATGTTTTTTAATTGTAAAAAATATTTTTATGGAGTTATGAAAACTTTGGAGACTAATTTTCAATATATATAACTAATTTCAACAATTTATTATGAAAAAAATAAGTGTTAAAATTTAATATCTAAAATTTATTTTTAAAATTGAAATTCATACCGATTCAAGTGTGATCTAATTCGATTACGTTGCCCTCCTAATTCTCAGTCCTTTTCTCTCTCTCCTTTTAATACAAAACAAAACATAAAATATTTATAATAATTCTAAAAATGTCAAGCACTTAAAATTTTTTAATGCCTAAAAAATGCACTTAAGTTTTATACTTCCCAAAGGGTGCACTTGATTCTCATTTTACCTCCGGATCCAATGCATCTAATCTGGACATCTCTACATGCAGAAAACAAAAATCCTCTTTCTCTACTCGTCGAGAGATTGAAAGCAATCTCTCTCTCTTGTTGTCGAAAATTTCAAAATCCGAAACACTACACACCGATCATCTTGTTCCCCTCTCAACTCGCAATATAATTAAGTGTATCGTGATTGATGAAGATGGAGTTCTCCAGGGGAAGCTGGTGTCCGATGAGGGAGATCTCAGAGCTGCGAGTGTCGCAATGTCACTGTTCTCTTTGCGCCTTTGATCCTGATCGTCATCTCACTCTTCTCTCCTCCGCTAAAGCTGATGACTTCCAATTGGCATGGGCGAACCGTTGAATTCATATTTGAACCGGATGGCTTTTGATTTGAATGGGAATGGATGAAATGAACCAGCCTAAATCCTGAACCAAACTCCTTTCAAATTGGACTTCTCTCCTTAACCCAAGCCCAAGCTAAAGTTGATTTGGTTCGACTCACTCATCTTGATCTCATACAAAATCACATTTACATCTTTAGATACAATTCCATAAACGTTAAAAAAAAATTTCATCAAAGTTTAAAATAAATCCAAACTCGTAAAATATGATATCGGTATGAATTTCAACATACGAGGAAATTAACACATAAATATAAAAGTCAAAATAATTGTTAAAATATTGATTATCACACCACTGTGATTTTGATAATTGAAGAACAGAATCACAGTGGTCTAAAATTTTCAAACAGTTTGTAGCACGGCTGGAAATGCTTCTAGATAGTAAAGGCACATTTGATTGCTCGGTACTGCAAAAAACTACATAAATTGGAATGAGAGCAGTTTGCTAAGTCCATCAACGATTTTGACAGAAATTTATTGATGAACCTAAAGAATTTGAATTTATGAAAATTTGTCATGAAATGAAAGAGTTGAGTGTATAGAAGCTGTATATGATGAGAAAGTCTGATCCCGAGTCCTTATCCTGAGTCCCCTATAAGAAATTGTCGTTACGTATCAACTAGCACATACACTGGTGCTAGTGTCGGAAGTTGTTCTTTCGAAACTTGGTGTTGATCTTCCAACACCAACACCATAGTATTTTATTATTCTCACATAGGGTGATGCTGGTTTCGATAGATCAACACCATTATAGCTGTTACGAGAATAGAACGGAAAAACGGCAACAAGAATAATAGAGAACACACCAGATTTACGTGAAAACCCTTGACAGGAAAAAACCACGGGCAGAGGAGGAAAAATCACTAAGAACGACGGAATACAAAGTCGGCAACTCTTATATCATAATAAAGTAAAGAGAAGTAGAGAAAAAGAGAGGTAGAGAAAAGAAAGAAGAGATAACCAAATAACTTTCTTGATTGATTGATACAACTTGTCTATGAGATACACAATTTATAGGGACCTTAGAATACTTAGTCAAATAAAAAATTAATAACAAAACTGTTAATTAACAGATTTATAAAGAATCTGTTAATTAATATATTAATAAGAAAATATCTAATAAATATTAACGGATTAAACAGAATTCGGGTCACCAAATTCTAACAATCTCCACCTTGACGCGAATTCCACAAATCTTCAAAAAGAACATTCTCCACCTTTTCCACAAAAGCCCCACAGGCAAATCTCAGCATCTAGCATCAACCAAGTCCAAGTAATGCTTAAACTTAACTATAGGAAGTGCCTCACATCAATGTGCTTTGTCCTCTCATGAAGCATCTGATCCTTCGTGAGAAAATGACACTCTGACTATCACAAAAGACTGTAGTAATCTGCAAGTCTTCGCTAAGCTCACTGAAGAGTCCTTTTAACCAAATAGCTTTCTTATAAGCTTCCCGTAAGTGATCTACTTTTATCAATATCACCTTGTGACGGCAACATCACCTATTACTGTGGATCCCTGCAGAACATATAAATTGGCGGTTTTCCTTAGTCCCTTCATCACAACAAGAGACCCTTTACTGACCTTCACAGCTCCACCTTCACCAGTGTACTTGTACCCTTTAGAATCAAGAATACTCAAAGAGATCATATTTCTCTTCAAATCAGGAACGTGCCTCACATTACCAAGTGTCCGAATGACACCATCAAACATCTTAATTCTGACCGTACCAATACCAGCAATTCTGCAAGATGTATTATTGCCCATCAAAACGGCACCACTCGAAACCGTTTCATATGTTGAAAACCAGTCCCGATTGGGACACATATGAAACGTACAACCAGAATCAAGAATCCATTCCTCACTCTGCTTCAAATCAGCATCAGAGGCAACGAGAAGTTCACCATCACTGTAATTTTCGGCAACATCAGCCTCACCAGACTTCTCTGATTGTTTTTCCCTCGAATTTTCACCTGCCCTTTTATTCTTATTCTGCAGCTTATAACATTCAGATTTGATGTGACCCTTCTTCTTGCAATAATTACAGATCTTATCGCTATTTCTGCCCCTGATATTACCATCAGAGTCTTTCTCCTGAGTCCTTCCTCGAATAATAAGACCCTCACCCTGAGCCTCAGATCCTTCGACAAGCTGTTTCATTTTCTCTTTTGAGAATAATGAATCATAAACTTCATTCAAAGTAAGAGTATCACGACTATATAAAATAGTATCTCTAAAAGCCGTATATGACGAGGGTAAAGAACACAGTAAGATTAATGCTAAATCTTCATCGTCATATTTGACCTCCAAAGCCTCTAAGTCAGAGACAATTTCCTTAAACACGGTCAAGTGATCTCTTAACGACGTACCTTCTGCCATGCGATGAGAATACAAACGTTGTTTCAGACCCAGTTTGCTCGTAAGACTTTTTCTCATGCACAACTGCTCCAGTTTTAGCCATAGTGCAGCAGCGGATTTCTCCTTCAAAACATCCTGTAAAATCTCATTCGATAGGTGAAGGTAGATCTGAGATAGAGCTTTTCGATCCTTACGTTCCTTTTCCTCCTTTGTCCATGTCGAGGGCATGTTGTCTATCCCGAACAGTGCGTCGTCCAAGTCCATATGCGCTAGCACCGCTCGCATCTTAACCTGCCACAGCGTAAATCTGGTGTTGCGATCCAAAAGCGGAATATCATACTTCATGCTTACCGTTGTCATTAATCCCGTTTGAAATCCTCAAAACCAACCTTGCTCTGATACCACTTGTTACGAGATTAGAACGGAAAAACGGCAACAAGAATAATAGAGAACACACCAGATTTACGTGGAAAACCCTTGACAGGAAAAAACCACGGGCAGAGGAGGAAAAATCACTAAGAACGACGGAATACAAAGTCGGCAACTCTTATATCATAATAAAGTAAAGAGAAGTAGAGAAAAAGAGAGGTAGAGAAAAGAAAGAAGAGATAACCAAATAACTTTCTTGATTGATTGATACAACTTGTCTATGAGATACACAATTTATAGGGACCTTAGAATACTTAGTCAAATAAAAAATTAATAACAAAACTGTTAATTAACAGATTTATAAAGAATCTGTTAATTAATATATTAATAAGAAAATATCTAATAAATATTAACGGATTAAACAAAATTCAGGTCACCAAATTCTAACAATAGCAAATTTGAATTTTGATGTACCGTAGAAACCTATAAGAGTTAGAATGGATCCAATTGGAGTTTGTTAAGCTTATCAATGAAGTTTGACCCAAAGTCATTGATGGAGCTAAGAGATTTAAATTTTTAAATAATTATCATGTGCCGAAAAAGATGAGTATGTAAAAGGTATATATAGTATACAATCATGATTTTGTGCCCCCTCCATAAAATTACAAGTCCATGATAATTCACACGCATGATGAAAAATTTAGAACAATGGTCCTAATTTTGCAAAATCATAACCAATGTTTTCAGATGTCAAAGGCAATGTTGCTGTTTTTCAAGAAATCAACACTATTATGATATTAGTTATAAAGATCAGCATCATAAGTAGTACTAATGGTAAAGATCAACACCATAATAATATTGGTGATACTATTGGAATTTATATTCCAACACCACAATAAAAAGTTAAGCGTAACATTGGTGCTAGAATATAATGTTCAGCACCACTATGTCCAAATTTGAAAGTTCAGCACCAAGTAATAAGTGTAGACAAACTAAAATAAAAACTACGTCTAAATATATATTTTTTCCATTTGCTCACACATAATATCCCATATTAGAAGTATTCATTTATATCCAGATGACTGCATTTACAACGTCAACTAGTCTTTCCAAAAACATCAACTACACAGCAATGGACAATAAAAACACAAATCCTAAAACAATATTTTTT
>JAGFNQ010004102.1:0-56195 GCA_024364735.1 Boesenbergia rotunda | reverse complement strand
ATTTTATTTTAGGTATTTGTGACTCGATCCTTAGACGTATTTTATAAAAAAAAATCTTCAAATGGGACACGAATCCTGGGATATTGGACTTCTAGACCGCCCACCGTGAGCATTTCCTGATTTACCCTGGTGACCGATGGAAAACTTCCGTGGGACCGAGCCAGTCACCCAGGTTCGTCTGCTACCTGGTCCAACATTTCTTTTGGATAGGTGAGCCCCGGGGCTAAGGTGCAGCGATAAGGCGATTAGTCGCTAATCTAGGCATTCGCGGTTCGATCCCTAGCTACTACGTATTTTGTAGGAATTTTTTCTTCAAATGGAGTACGAACCCTGGAACGCTGGGCTTCTAGACCGCCCATAGCGGTCGCTTCCCGATTTACCTTGGTGATCGTCTGATGGTTTGTACGTAAGTACTGCCAGCATGAGATCTAGGGGTCAAATTTTGATAAAATCAATGTGTCCGCCCTCCACACGCAATAGTCACAGCATCTGGACTAGTAGCCCCCGTGATTTACCTCCTCCGTGTTCAGTGGCGTAGCCACCTTAGTAGCAGAGGGTGCGGTCGCACCCCCTGACATATATATATATATATATATATATATATATATATATATATATATATATATATATATATATATATTAGCACTTTAACGGATTAATTTATCATCGTTCATCGTCTAAAAATTGAAATTGATTATAAACTACCCGTTAGTATAAATTTTACAACGAAATATCTTAATTTAGAATGATAAATATTGAATTTTAAAAATAAAATATATGATAATAAATGAATGAACTAATTCATAGAACACGAAGTGAAAATGCTAAATTAAAATTGTATCAGATTCGAAATAAATCTAACAGGTAGGTGCGAAGATAAGGATTATATTGGTTCAATTCATGATTGATTTGAAGTCCATTTGGTCAAATTATGGTCAAACCAAGTTTATGTAAGTCTCCCAGATAGTTTTGATGTTGATCAACCGAATTAAGTTAGACCCTGTGTATATTTAATGCTTTGTATCTTAGGATTATAATCGTTCAAATTAGGATCGATTTGGAGTTGTTTTGATCCAATTATTATCAAACCAAAGTTATATAAATACCTTGATAGTTTTGGTGTAGATTAATTGAATTAAGTTAAGTCTTGTGTATATTTGATGTCTCGTATAAGTTTTGATGTTGATCAATTTACACTAATGTTTGGAATTTTCAAAAATGGTTTCACTTAGTCGATAATCGCCCCTCTTGATCGATAATCCTAGCTACGTCACTGTCCGTGTTGGCCCTAGGATGGATTGACGGAGGTGTTGGGGACAAGTGAATTGTCTTTTTTGCCAGTTTGATTGCCTATTTGACGCCCCAGGGCTATAGTACAACGATAGGGTGACTAGTCGCTAACCCAAACATACATGGTTCGTTCCTTAACTACAACGTATTTTATAAGAATTTTTCTTCCAAATGGATACAAATCCTGAGACACTGAGCTTCTAGACCACAAAGCACTTCTCAATTTACTCTGATAATCGATGAAATCTTTTTATAAAATGATCATCATATATACGTTTACTACTTGGTCGAACATTTAAGTAGTCCAACATTTTTGTTGATTGCCTTATTGACAAAGAAAATCAAAGATGAGTTTATCAAAAATAGTAAAAAAGAGAATAAAAAATAAGATAAAATCGTGGATGAATTTATTTTAAAAGTGTTAAAGAGGTAATATTTTGATCAGCTTTACATGACTATTCTATATAAATACAATTGACTCTGTCACGCCTGTCCCGGATTAGGATGCAATCATAAAAGGCCTTTCGTAATTAATCAAATACTCATGAATTAATTTGACGCTCTACAGATTAATTTCTCGAACGAGAAAAAAAAATTAGGACGTTGATTGCGGAGTGACGTGTTAATCGTACCTCTGGATTTATCTTAATAACGAATGAGAGATCAAATTGATTATCTTTTATATTAATCGATTTAAAAAATTATATATTTTAATTATAAAAAAAATTGGCCGACTACCTTCATATAAAAAATTATATTTAAATTATGAAAAATTGACCCTGTCACATCTCTAAATATTAATTACGTAAATATTATCGGCCAACAAGCAACAACCAATAGCTATTTTCCAATCCGACACAACTCCCTACTCTGATTAGTCAACCCAAATTTATTATAGTCTATTCAAACCATTTTAGTGGATCCATCCAAATGAGATGATAGATCTATCCACTAATCATATCATCTTTAGTATCATATATAACTCGAGATTAAAAAAACTTCGTTAATTATTTTTTAATATCATATTTAAACTCTCATTATATAATACAACGGTAAAATAAATAGTGACTATTTCAGATATCTACGATTCGATCGTCAGCTATGACGTATTTGTAAAAAAAAATTCTTTAAATAGGACACAAATTCTGAGACGCTAGACTTCTAGATCTGTTAAATCCGATATTTTTTAATCAAGTCCCGAAAAACTTCGGAGGGTTACCGGGAAGGTTCCAGGGTTTCTGAAGCCTTGGACTTGAATTAGGGACTAAACTGTAATTAAAGCCAATGGTTACAAGAGGTTAATGAGTTGGAAATTAAGACCTAGGGGCAGTCTTGTGATTAGACAAAAATTTCTTGGACCAAAGTGCAAAAGTCCCATTACTTAATCCAACTTTCGGCCTTTGCTTCCCCCACAGCCGATCGAGACTCGCGTGCCCTAACCCGACGTCGCCCCTTCCTCCTCTCGTGCCCTAGCCGGAACCACACCAGACGCCTCCCCAATCCGTGAGTCGCAGCCACAGCCAAGCGTTGCCTCCCTCTTCTCTCGCAAACCCCAGCGGCAGACGACTTCCCCACGCGCGCCGCCGACCCTTCCTTGCTCTCGACTGGTGACCGGCGATCCATTCAGTCCTCGCCCCCTGTTGGGAATCCTAGCCTCGCCGACCCCTCCTTTCGGTTACCTTAGGAGTATCGTTGCCTCCCCTTGCGTGAGCAAGCCATCGCCGGAGTTGGGGAAATCTTTTGGAGGCACAGCGAGCCAACGTTGGTGGTTGGCCGAGGTGGTCACTGTGATCGACCGTCTATTGAAGAGGTGAGTTCGTGTGCTCCTTAGATTACTTTCTGCCTCAATCGCCTCAGCCCAAGCGCAATGGTTGATAGATGATGCTTCAATTGATCCATATTTTGCAGCTCACCATTCGATCAGTTGTTGTTGTCGACGTCTACTTCCTTGCTGAGGTCCACTACCAAAGAAGAGGATTAATCAAGGTATATGAGTAATTATTAGATTGAGTTGTAGTTTAATTTTGGTTTTGGTTGGTGTGAGTGATCTGTCGTGTGCTTGATCTCCTGAACTCCCTTACTGTGGGCTTGTGGGAGTTGGTAAGTGGTTTTGTTGAGTTTTGAAACTGATCAGGAGTCCACTTTAATCATTTGGTGTTGTTTGGGATGAGCTACCGATCTTGTTGGGTTAACTTTGCTGCAAGTTCCAATGGTAGCTCACTGAGTTCCTTGGATAGGTTGATCTTCTTTGCTAGGAGGTATGTGTATAGGTTTGTATTGGTGACCTATCTACTATGAGACAGTCTATTTGGTTGTGTTTTGGAGCGGTTTTGAATATGTTCAAGGATTATGTTAGGTTCGGAGATTTAGTGGATTTGATTTGACCTCTTGATTCTCTTTACCTTGTACACTTGGGATTTTAGAACCATAGGGTTGATGGATTAAGATTGGAGCTAATTTTAATTACGAAGAGTAACTAAGAGTATTCCATTTAATTGGAAGTAATTAAAGGGAAGGGGGTTGGTCAGGTTAACCCTAATTCGGTTTAGGGATTTATTAGCTAGCTATCATTTGTGTAATGGCTAATTAAATATATCCTTGATACAGGGCGTTGATCAGATACGGATACCTGGACGCAAGGGGTTCTCTACGTACGAGTTCCTTTATTGGAGGCGGGTACCCTTTGACTTATCTTTTAGATATTGTCATATTGCTATGCATGATTGGTTATAGATAGCAGTAAGATTATACGCTAGCCTGGTTTATTATCCATGTTCTGGATACATGTTAGTTATCCCTGAGTTATTATGCATGTTCTGGATACATGTTAGTTATCCCTGAGTTATTATGCATGTTCTGGATACATGTTAGTTATCCCTGAGTTATTATGCCTGTTCTGGATACATGTTAGTTATCCCTGAGTTATTATACCTGTTCTGGATACTTGTTAGTTATCCCTGAGTTATTATGCATGTTTGGGATACTTGTTAGTTATCCCTGAGTTATTATACCTGTTCTGGATACTTGTTAGTTATCCCGGAGTTATTATGCCTGTTCTGGATACTTGTTAGTTATCCCTTAGTTATTATGTTGTTAGTTCCTTACAGTCTCAGGTATGTGTATCTATCATACACCATCCTTGCACTGTTGCATGCCGACGATCAGCGACTCCCTTGTGGTTGAGCCTAATCGTTTTCCGGTACATGATATGTACGCACGGCCACTCATGGGTTAGTGGATACCGTAGATGTGTGCATTTGCCCTATATTGCTCCGTTCGGCCACTATGAGGAGGGTGAGCGCGGGCGTGGTAGCAGCCAGAGGTCCCTTCTCGTACTGAGCCACGAGGAGATGAGAGCGGAGCTCCCTCATATATACATGGGGTAGAGGGTGGTCCTCCGCCAGCATCCTGTCCACCCGGTCACTCAGGAGCAGTGATGGCAAGGTGCGTACAGTTTGTCACAGCTCTACCCATGCGGACGTCGTGGATGATATCCTGACTGGGACTAGGGGGTGACACATATCATTGCACCATGTGCATACTTTGCATCGTGCATTGTTTGCTGCACTTGACTCTTGCACTTGTTTGACATGCATATTCCGGAGACTTGTTATTTGAGATTATATGTCTAATGATATTCCCTTGGTACTGATTATCCTCTTTTCAGGTTAGCTGGATTCCGGTATGTATCTACCTCAGTATTTCCAGTACTAATTTTTTTTTCATATTGTTGATATGAGACTGTATTAACGTAGATGCTTATTGTTATTATAACATACTATGCATATCTGCTGGGTATTCGCTGAGTTATGGACTCACCCCGTTGTCATATATGTTTTTATTTCAGGTTGAGATACTTGGAGTCGCCAGAAAAGCCCAGCAGTCAGTCCCTACCCATCGCGACGACATGGTTTCGTTTTGTACTTTGTAGTGTATTGTTTTATATTTCTTTTAGCGATATGTATATGTCGTATGTGTCGTGAGCCCTAAGGGGTGGTTGTATTTGTTATTTCGTCATAAGTCGGACCGGTCCGCAGTCAGGTATGATTTACTTAGTTGTCTTGTGCTTTTATGCTGTATTTATCTATTTTGGAGGCCTGAGACCAATTAAACTGCGTGGTCGTGTACTATGTATGTGTAAATTGTCCGTCGGACAGGGGAGATGCTGTCCGATTTTATATTGGATCAGCGGCTCCTGGGTCTCGGGGCGTGACAAGATCGCCTACCACGAGTACTTCCCGATTTATCTTTGCAGTCAATGAAAAATTTTCGTAAAATCGGACCAGTCGCCCGAGGTTAAAAAAACCTCTTTAATCAATTTAATATCATATTTAGCCTTCGGACATACCGGTCGTCCGAGGTTAAAAAATCTCATTAATTAATTTAGTATCATATTTAGCCTTCAAACATACACTTCAACGAAGAAGATGATAAATTATCACTTAAACATCCATTATTTTATCTTTAATTATGATATATTTTAAATATATATCAATGAAATACTTAATCATGAAATATTAAATTTCTGATGATCTATACTTTTTTATTTAACTTAATGAAAAATTTTTATAAAATCAAATAATTATTTTAAATTTAATATTATTTAATTCATTCTTTTTCATTTTTATTGCATATCTAAGTCAATCGATTTAATCTTGTTTTTTTTAACACCACTCCATTGGCTAAATGAATACCTTTTGAATTGATTAGATTTTTTAAAAAAAGTGTTTTCCATTTACAATGGATTTAGTACTCAACTTAACGCTATAGTTAAATTAATCTGTCATTATCGAGCCAATCTATTTAAAGGGATCTACAATGAAAATTTATCATACTAGCACAAACAAGGGAGCCCCCGTCCCTTACTGGGAGGAGCTCCTTCCTTTGTTGAGCGACTCCTATAGAGCCACTCCTTCAATTTTTATAAAAAAAATAAATTAATTTTTTATTTAATTGTTGTTTAAAAAAATATACTTTTTAACTTGATTTTTAATTGATTTCTTTTAATTTTTTATTAAATTGATTTTATATTAGTAGATTTTATTTAAAAAAATTAATTACATGATAAAATATGAAAAAAAGATGATAAATAATGAAAAATATGAAATCTATAAATGATTTGTTGAGAGATTTTTTTTATAATAGAGATGTGTAAAATTTTTTACTTAAACATATGATAAAAGGAAAACTCAGTGAGGCCCTACCATTATTTATGCTC
The DNA here is from genome assembly GCA_024364735.1 of Boesenbergia rotunda. NCBI lineage: Eukaryota > Viridiplantae > Streptophyta > Magnoliopsida > Zingiberales > Zingiberaceae > Boesenbergia > Boesenbergia rotunda. Next base: position 49,687 of record JAGFNQ010004102.1, on the reverse strand, counting down.
TAATAATTCTGCTTTAAAAATTTTGCTCGATTCATATTTCCCAACCGTGACATCCTCGAGGTTGGATCCTCTGTCCCATAAAGAATCCCTATTCCTCTGTGTCACTCATCGACGATGACCGACAAATCGTCCGATTGTCGATCGGACACTACTAGCGACCGGAAGCCACCGTCCCGAACCAAACTATACCTTGGGAGGTACGATGAACCCGTCGGGTATCGTAGCAATTGCAATCTCACTATATTCACCACCGAATCCAATGAGATTATAATACAACGATTTCGATTGATTCACCATTATCCCAGAATATCGTTTGATTCAGAACGACGATAAAAAATTATCAATAGTGTTTGATTATCCATCGAACGATTTGTCGACCATTATCAATAAGTATTAGACAAGCGAGACAAAGATCCTATGGGACAGACGATCCCTTTCCCGTCTGGACATCCTCTGACACGTTGAGTCATCCTGACAGCTAGTCCAACTTAATTTAAGCAAAATTGTAATGGTGCCTATATAGTAAAATTTTAAAAGGGCAACATTATAATTAAAACACAAATTTTATTATAACATATGATTTTCAAGCTGTTTAATATTTTTGGATTAATACATGTAAACTTTATTTCCAAATCAGAAAATTACGTACACAATGTGAGCTAGCTAATCCTAGTCCAAATATCTTTTGAGACTTAAGAGGGGAGAAACATAAGATGAATGCATGTTTGGGGAGTATCTGAGGGCTTCATGTCTCTTTCATGTACATCTCGATTATAAAATGCTGAAAATCAAAATTTAAAATCTTCTAATGTCAAAAAATACTTGAAATCATGATTAAAAAGAAGAAAACACATAATATAAACCATAATGCATACTAGAAGTGTAATGTTGCATCAATAATATAACAAATGTATTTTAGCTAACAAAGTTGTTGCATTGATTAATATGAAAATTTTCAGAGTAGGATGCTAAAATATGAGAAGAACAATTAGTAAATTGAAACTAAATTTGCAAGGAAATGAGAAAAGACCAACGAGTTGAGCGATCAGACGCCATCGCCAAAAGTAGATGCGGATCTAACACGCCCACCCCACTGGCCCACTGCCATGTTTGAAACTACCATGCGTGAACAGAAAAAGAGACCGACGACACACTCCGACGACGACCACTAAATTGTCGACGGAGACTATACCAGAAGAACACAGCAGAATCACCTTCACCCGATCAAGGAACGCATGAAGCCCCAGTCGTCTTCGTCTTCCTCCTCACCTCCGCCGAAGCACCCATCCGAGTCGCTGCCAATCACGTCCCCACCGCCGCAGCACCCGTCTGAGTCGCTACCGATAGCATCACCTCCGTCCACAGCTCCGCCGGTCCGGTAGATGAGGTACGGCATCGAATGGAAAGCGCGCATAATGGCGTCGACGCCCCCCACCCCGCACTCTGCTGCGCGGTGCTTGAGCACCTCGAACATCACTTCGGGCTCATGCCGCATCGCTTGCAGGACCTGGGCGCAGGACGAGCCGGGAACCGCCAGCGTAACCGCGAAGCAGTACGGCCCGTCGCTCTGCGCCACGCGCACAACGCTCGGCCCCCCGAACAGGTTGTGCAGCCCCCCAAGCGCCTCCTGGTAAGCCCCTCCGAGGAACATCCCCAAATAGTACCCGCCGCCGCCACCGAGTTCGTGCAGCGGTAGGCTCGTCTGCCCTCCGATGAACCGGTTCACCTTCCCATCGCTGTCGCAAGTTAGGTCGGAAAGAACGCCCTTCACTCCCGGCTGCTGGTCGAGATGATGGATTGGGACGATTGGGAAGACTTGCCCGATGCTCCACAAATCTGGAATCGAGGTGAAGATGGACAAATTAACATGGTAAGTCTTCACCTGATCAGCCACGCCCAATTTCTTAGTCACGATATCGCTAAGGCCATCCACGGCTGCCAATTGTTTAAGGCCAATGATCCCATCCTTGAAGTGTTCGACGCATGTCCGCTTCAACTGCTCCGCATAGATCGCGCAGGATTCATAGTCTCCGCGGAAACGCGGCGGCCATCAGACTGTTGTAACCGGCACGCGCGTCGTCCGCAAGCTCCTCGGCGGGGAAGGAAAGATTGGGACCGGCAAATGGCGAAGCATCGGCCTTGATGGAGGTGGATGAGATTGCTTCGAAGATGAGCACGGAATGATGGGACACCAGGGCACGGCCGCTCTCGCTGCAGATGATTGGATGGTTTACATTCTTGCGGTCGCATGCCAACATCACGGTCCGCACCACGGTGCAGGCGTATTCTTCGAGGCCGTAATTCACGGACATGTCCGAATCGCCGGAGTGAGAGCCATCGTAGTCGATGCCGAGGCCACCGCCAATGTCGATGACGCGCATGGAGGCCCCAAGCCTGGAGAGCTCGCAGTATATTTGGGCGGCCTCGACGACACCATCGGCGAGCAGCGTGGTCGATGGGATCTGTGAGCCGATGTGGAAGTGGAGGAGCTGCAGGCAATCGAGCATCTCTAGGCGCTGGAGTTTCTGGACCACGGATAGGGTTTGCATGGTGGTCAGGCCGAACTTGCCCTTTTCTCCAGAGGTGGATCCAAAATGACCAGAATGCTTGGTACGAAGCTTGGCGCGGAGACCGATTACCGGCCGGACGCCGAGCCTCCGGCTGGTCTCGACAACAGTGTCGAGCTCCTCCTCCTGCTCCAGGACGATCACGGTGTTGAGATTCATGCTTCGGGCGATGAGGGCGAGGGCAATGTACTCCTCGTCCTTGTATCCATTGCAGACAAGGAAAGCGTCCGGGCTGCCTCGAGTAAGGCAACTCATGGCGAGGAGGAGCTCCGCCTTGGATCCGGCCTCGAGGCCGTAATGGAACGGCGCCCCAAACTCAACGATATCCTCCACGATGTAGCGGTCCTGGTTGCATTTCACCGGGTAGACGCCATGGTAACGCCCACCGTATCCAACGGATTGGATGGCAGAGTCAAAGGCGGCATGAAGGGACTCTAGCCGGTGCTTCAGGACGTCTGGAAAGCGGACGAGAAGCGGAAGGCGGAGGCCAAGCCCGCCGGAAGATTTGGAGGCAGAGGCCTTCTTTACAACTTTCATGAGGTCGATCTCCTGGTGGGGAAGGGTGGCGGCACCGTGCGGCCGCACGGCGATGTCGCCGGAGGAATTGACGCGAAAGTAAGGCGCGCCCCATCCGTCGACCCGATAAAGGACGCTGGAATGAGCGGTGGACCAGGGCGCAGAAAAGTCAGAGGTGTCGTAGCCTTCCGTCGTCGGAGCGCCGCCAAGGAATGCCCTCGGCGCGGGAAGAGCGCCATCTCTCGCGAAGGCGTAGCCAGGGGGCACAACTGCAGCATCTACGCACGCGAGGGCCGGCATCTCTTCCCGGTCGCAGCCACAAAACCAAAAAAAAAAAAAAAAATCTACGTTCTCAGATCTGAATCTCAAGACGGGGGCTTCGAAAGCCGCCGAGGCCGGAGCCCCGGCCACCCCCTCAAGAGAAGCAGGCGGCCTCCGACGACCACGGACTACCCACGCGGCCCTTCAGAAGGAAACTTAATCAAATAGATCGCTTAAAGAACTAAGAACAGCCACCAGCGAGAGGAGCAGAACTCGCCGGGAATTCCCATTCCAGTAGCGGCCGAGACTCCCAGGGAATCAAGGGAGGCAAAGAAGATGTAGATAACAATACGAAGCCTTAGAACAGAACGGCAGCAGAGGACGGAAACCTAACGAAAACCCTAATGTAGAAGCACTAGACAAGGAACGGAAGCCTGGCGGAGTTGCAAGCGAGGCGGAGGAACATTATATAGCGTGGGCGAATATAACGGTTCAGTTGTTTGCCACAGGAATAAAACGGTGCAGCGTAGAATCTCAAGCGCGTTACGCACCCCCTTTTTATCTCGCTATCTCGGGGGGAATATATCGTTTTATCCCCTGGCTGGCTGGCCCGCCTCGTCTCCGTGATCTATCGGCGTCGAGTTGCCGCGTGGCGCGGATATGTCACGTGTCTTGCTCGGCTCGGTGTGGTCGCTATTTCCGCCAAGACATCCAACGCGATCTTATCTGCAGGAAAAGGAACGAAGCCAGGAACGGTAAGAATCAACGGCCCATTCCCGGCCACGTGAACGACCAGATGATATCATCGCCGGAATCGGCGCGTCGAGTTTACTTTTTTTTTCCCATACCGGAGCATTTACTGGACCCACCCATTTTTACTGCTCACCAATTGGCCGAAAGAGTGGGTCTAGAATACCCCATCTGTGGCCGTAGCCTCCACATTTGTCAGTGTCCCCTCTTCTTTTGAAAAAGTATATATGTTTGACTAGGTATGCAATAACGGTCATCACCAGTATCCAAAAATAAAATTAAATAAATAATTTTCGATTTATTTTATCGGCATTAAAATCCTGATTAATATGGTTATGGTGAGCAACAACTTTGCTTCTATTTTAGTTCATAGAAACGGTAGTTGAAGCGACACGTGTCGCCTTGGGGGTGTGGATAAGTACCGTTGAGGCGGGGAGTTAGGGATGATAATTTTCTCCGCGAATTTGAATACCCGCGGGGAAAATCCAAAACGGAGCAGGTTCGGGGAGGTATTATTAAATTTGGATTCGGATTCAGAGATTTTTTAAAATCCTCGAAACAGACTAGGACGGATATGGGTATTATTAAATTTGGTTAGGGCAGAGATTTTCTCTGTGACGGGTATAGGGATGAGGGTTTGATCCCCGTGGGTTCGGGGACGGTGATTCCCCGATTAAGTGGAGACGGAGACGGGGATGAAGATTTACTTCAGGACGAGGATGTGGACGGTAAATCCGTCCCCGATCCACCCCATTGTCATCCCTATGGGGAGTTGGTGGCCACCAATAGGAGACACGCACTGTGCCACCAAATTGTGGATGATATCCTCTCCATTCCGTCGACGGACCAATCATCTAAAAGACAATGATGCTTTTTTTTTGAAAACAAGATCGTATTCGATTGTGAGACTGTTCATCTACGCCGTTCTAAAGATAGAATCGTATTCGGATGGAGAGAAAGAAAGAAAGGGAATTGAGCATTGAACTTAGTTTGCCTTTAGTATGAAAATGAAATGAAATAAAAATATTTGCATTCTATATACTTAAATCATTTTTCTTTACTCAACTTGATGCGGGCTGCCATCATTCTACCTGATTGTATGATCGCAACTCTCCTTTCAGATTCGAATTTGGTAGAGCTTTTAATTCCTCACACTCGAGCGGGTCTCCTACTTGTGCACCGATATCGGTCAACGCATGACCTAACTGACCCTTAGAAGATCAAATCAACACAAAACTGAAAGAGAAAATATTAGGGGACGTTTGGTTTGGAAAATTTTTTCTATTTTCTATTTTTCATTTTCCATTTTCTATTTTCTATTTTTTGATCTAGTTTTCAGAAAACGGAAAATGTGTTTGGTATGATATACTGTAACTCTATTTTCTAGAAAAGAAAATTGGAAAACGCGTTTGGTATGTTAATATTGAAAATTATAAATAAAATAATTTTTTAAAAACTAAAAATCGGTGCATATTATAATTGTTTTTAGAAATAATATTTTTTAACCAAAAATTTTTTAAATAATTTTTTAATCAACATTTCCTTTTTTTAATCCATAATTTTTTAATCATCAATATAAAAAATATATTTTAAATCTATAAATCATATATTTTAAATATATATTGATATTGATTTTATGCCAACTTGAATAGCTATTTTAAATCTATAATCTTCCACAGTAAAATATAGCCTAAAGTACCGAGAGATGCCTAGTATTGTAAGATATTTTAATTGTTTCAGTCATGAAACATTCATCCCAGGTTTTCTGATCAGTAACATAAAATCAGATCTAATTTTTTATAGTTCAAAATACTGCCAACATAAAATCAAATCTACTCTTTTTATAAGGTAACGTATAAGGATGGCAACAAATTGAATAATACTGCCAACATTCGAGAAATCAAGCTGTTCTTAAATACCATGATGATGGAGAAGACCAATAGCAACTCAGTAACTTTTGAGACAATAATCCAAATATAGAAAATACATTATGATTTACTAATCGATCAGCACAGACAACTGAACACTTCTAGCAAACATGCAATCTGCGGGACAACAAAACAATGGTCCATAGCGAAGATAAATGTTATATCATCCACTTGCAACATAGTCTTCAAATATCTCGATAAGTCTCATAAGATGCAACAATATACAATGTCAAACAAATATACCAGATTTTCTTGTAAAGATGGTTGCTCTTGGCTAGTCTACTTTGTCGTTGAGGATGCTCTCGATTAGTCTATTATCTTGTTGAGAAATGTCAGAAAATGGATGACAGAAGCTCACTCAATTCGCCAATCAGAAGCAAAATGGCATAGTTGAGCTCCAACTATAACTGAAGCACAACATTGTATTTGGAGAGATTTCTCCAAGAATTGCCCCATGGATTGAGATCCTTCCTATGGCACAAACTCCAGTTAACTTCGCATTAACATACAGATCAGTTCAACATTCAGATTTTATGGTCAGAAGTAGAAAGAAAAATACAAACAATTTTCATAGACTAGCACTTCAACAAATTACGTCCCCTTCAAGTGTAATATCTTCAAAAGTCAAGCTACACAAAGTTCATTTGAACATGTAAAGGATAATAAACTCTGAAACCAAATGCGTAACCATTGTATATACCATAAATCTGATGAATAAATCCCTTTTGACAAAAAGAACTTGCATGTGATAACAAAATTATATGGAACATGGTGAATAGCACTTGAAAAGAAAGGTCAAACAACAGCCATTGAAGAAAAAACAAAAATGTTGACACAATCACGATCTAAAGATGAATGAGAGTTGCTAAAGGTAGGAATAACCAGGTCTACTAGAACTATAAAGAACATAAAATAATCAGAACTAAGAGAAAATATCCTTTCCATTGATCTTCAATCAAAAAGAAAATGTACATTGGTAAAACATTTAAGTCCTGTGAAATCAAACCTGAAAACCAAATCAAATAGATAGTCTTGCAATTGAAAAAAAAAACTAAAGGAAAAAAACATCGCAGTTTTCAAGAATATCCTAGATTGTAGCCGACAAGCTAGCAAATTAAAGCATACCGTTGCAACACAATTTTTTCTAGTCGATCAAAGGGATAACAACTGAGAATTTCTAACAAAAAAAATTAGAAAAAGAAACAAATATAACAACTCAATACGTGAAATTAGCTGCACGGGGATGAACACAACAAGGATTCTTGGAAAAAAAATTATCAAATTACTGAGAATGCGTGAAATAAACAGTAGGTGGTATGGACACAAACGCGATTCTTGAGAATGCGTGAAATTAGCTGCACGGGGATTACCTTCTCTGTTTTGTGCTAAAGCAGGGGCAAAACGCGAAGAAGGGGCGAGCGATGTGGTCTTGCGGCGAGATAGGGCAGGAGAAAGGAATCGGGTTCGAGTGTTTGAGGAGGTTCGAGGCTTCGAGGAGGGATGGAGGGTTCGAGAGATGAGATGAAGCGGCGGCGATGATCTTGCGGCGAGATAGCGCAGGAGAAAGGGTTAGGTCTGAGGGAGGAGATGAACCGGCGGCGATTTTTCCTTCGAGGGTTCGAGCGGCGAGGGTCGAGGGCCGAGACTTCTGAAGCGATGAGCGAGGACCGCATTTTCCAGTTTCCACCGCGTTTTCCATTTTTCTACTACCGCATTCTCCCTTCTCTAGAAAATAACAAAATGTCATTTTCTATTTTCTCAAAAAATGATCTCTCCTTTTCCGAAAATGAAATTAGAAAATGACAAACCAAACAGCATTTTCTGGAAAATAAGAAAAGGAAAATGGAAAATGGCTAAACCAAACACACCCTTATCTCTTTAGGAAAAAAAATGATGAATTAGGCAGCAGACAAATTGAACTTGGGATGACCGGCCTGGCCTCATAGAAGTTTCCCACCGGTCATCAGGATAAATCAGGAAGCACTCGCGGTGGACAGTCTAGAAGCCTAGCGTCCCAAGGTTCGCGCCCCATTTAAAGAAAAAATTCCTGCAAAATATAAAATGAGAAATATTATCTCTTTAGAATAATAAGACTTGAGAGGAGAGAAGTTGAGCTGATCAACTTGGCAAAATGAGAAGTACTTCAAATAGTTTCACTTACAGTCGCCCCCTCTTGCTTCACACACTTCCCTTTATATATGATCTTATTCGCAAAGCGAGGGAGAAGTCCCAAGAGTGAGATGGTCTTTCGGGTGCCACGAGCTGCTGACCTAGTGTCGACCTAGCTCCGACCTGTGAGAAAATGACCGTTAACAAATCCGCCGGGGGAGATCCCCGGTCAGGCCCTCCGACAATCAAGTCAGTATCCGCAGGAAATGTAGTGAAGCGAAGGGAGATAGCAGAAGGGAGCACAATTGTGCATATCTGTGGAAGGAAGAGGGGAGGGGCTTATATAGCCGGGGGAGCCGACAACCCCTGTCTGTGTCAATGGGACAGGGGTATGGTGTTTGTTAGCTCATGAGAGAGCACCGATCGGCGCCGCAGCATGGTGCGGGGTGCTCGTGTAGGACAGTAGTACGTGTTAGCAGGATGTCCGCGACGTGTGCCATGAATGAGTAAGGCTCGTACTGTTCCCGTGTCCTAGGTGTACCTACGATGTCCTGATGTATCGGTGGTATAAGGAAGGACTGGTCCGAAGACCGGCTGTCGATCGTCGAGCCCGAGTAGCATAGGCCGGGTCGGGTGTAGTATAGCCGAGGGATACGAGGTACACTCAGAGTCGGGTGGGGAGTTGCTGAGCTGTAGCGATCTCGGCCTCTATGGTCCCCGCAGGCAACCCTCTAGGCCCGAGACCCTATGGGTCTTCCCACCCCTGGCAGTGGGTTTTTACCTTCCCCAGGATTCGAACCCTTGACCTCCAGGACAAGTACAATAGTTCCTGAATCCTGGTACCAAGTGAGCTCAATTGGTACAAGGATTTAGGAACTTTAGTACTTAGCCTGGAGGTCTAGAGTTCGAATCCTGGGGAAGGCAAAAACCCACTGCCAAGGGTGGGAAGACCGTAGGGTCGCCGACCTAGAGGGTTGCCTGCGGGGACCATAGAGGCGGGGCCGCTACATGAGCTATATTTGTCTTGCCCTCTTTCCGGTCTCCTGGTTGTGGTGCTGAGACCTGACTTACCCGACCTAGCTCTGGGTTGGGGAGCCAATATCGGTGGCTGAGTCGAGGGGTGCTCGGCGTTGCCCGCCTGGCCCTGCCGAGTGTATTCAGGTTCGGTTCGTCCTCTGTCGACGTGGCCCTTGGGCCCCTCGGTTCGCCTGGGCTTGAAGGACTTTGGTCCTAATTCTCTCTAGTCGTTGCACCAGGTTGGCCGGTCGAGCCCCCCACCCCCCTTGTGGACTAGGCCGGGATCAATATATTAGTGGAAGCACTTCCTAAACAGGCTACCATGTGTACTTGCAAGCGGACGAAGGTACGGGTTGACGAAAGACCACCACTGTCTACTATTAGAGGTATGATCTTACCTATATGATATACAAATAAGGTTGTAAATCAATCAAAAGTTAGTAAATAAGTTTGGTATTAAACTTGATGTGAACTTATTTATGTTAATTCAACACACACAAAGATTAATTAATTGAACAAGTTTGAACAACTTATTAAACTGAACCAATAATTTTAAATACATATGTATTTAGCTCGTTAATGTTCATAAACAATGTTCGTGAATAATGTTTGTGAATAAAATCAATGAATAACATTCATGAATAATATTCACAATAAAACTTTTATTAACATGTTAAATAAAAAAACTTTTAAAAAGACAAAATAAATTTGTATTATCAAGCTTAATAACGAATCAAACAAGTTTAAAATATAAAAAATTCAAACAATCAAATAAACTTAAATTAAGAGTTCAATAACATCTAAACGTACTAAAATCAATCTAAGCTTAAACTAAGCTGAAGCTCATAAAAAATAAGCCAAACCAAGTTTGAAAAATCATTTCAACGGTTTAATTAATTTCAAGCTCGATTTGGTTTAACTCAATTATCTTATCAAACAAACTTGAACGCCACATAAGCTTAACTCTAAGTTGACTTCCTATCATCGTACACGAGACATCACATGTCCAATCAATTGACACCTGTCCTCTTTTGACAATTCCTATCAAGTTAATGCTTAAGAAATCATTGTTCCCGCCAAAACCTATGTTTAATGTATCATTATCAAAAATGACTAGATTTATGAGATGGATGGGTCGTATCCAAGAGAGGTATTCTCGAATGGGGATGTTGTTGTGATTCAGACTGGTATATAGAGGGCATTCCCGGATGGAAATACTAGATAGTGCGCCAAGGGGACTGCAAGATAATAGATTTAGACATTCTTTCTTAAGGTATTCTTGGACTGGTATATTCCCTACATTCTCTGAATAACAATGTCTTCCCAAGGATATTCCCGCACAAGGATGTTCCTGCACAAGTTTAACTATAAGTTGACTTCCTATCGCCGTACATGAGACATCACATGTCCAATCAGTCGACACCTGTCCTCTTTTGACACACTACAAGAAAATTGTCATATACTTACAGTAAAAAACCATAGGTAAAAGCATGAAAATCGTGGGTATAGACCTCAAAAGCCTATACCCACGGGCGTTCAGGTCCGTCATTTTTACTATACCTTTACCGACGGTTTTTTTGTCGTCAGTATAACATATAGTGACGGTACTCATTACCGTCAGAAAATACCTGAACTTATACCTACGAATTTCATTGTGTCACTAGAGGTTTTAGTGACAGAACTAAAAACCGTCATAAATAATCACCAAGTAATTACCCACGGAAATAATTCTATCACTATATACTTTAGTGCAAAAGTTGTTTTTCCGTGGGTATAACTTATAGCAATATGATTTTTAATTTTCTGTAGGTATAGATTATAGTCACACTTTAGTTAAATTTAAATTTTTCATAGGTATAACATATAATGATTTTTTATTATAGGTACAAAAAATTAAAATTTAAAATTTAATTTATATATTTAAATATATATATATATATATAACAATCATATTAAAAAATGGCTTCAATGATATTAAAAATAAAATAAGTTCTAAAGTAATAAGTATCAATATTACAATAACAAAGTTAGTACCAATAAATAGATTTTCACAATAACAATATAGCGCAAAAAAACCCCATCATTAAAAAAACTCCACAGGTTTAAGACTTCTCAGGAAAATTCAAGATTGTCTTGTGAATTGCGGCACGCCGAGCAGCATCATAAACTTGAAAGAACAAGGGATGAATCTCTAGTATTTCCACTTTGATGGTAGTTACTTTGGTAGTCAGCAAGAACCAACCTCTTGCAGACAAGATGGAAGAAAAGTGAATTATTTTCGAAGGCGAAATTTATTAGAATAAAGAAAAGCATAAGTAATAAAATTACTAATTGAATGATAAATACTTCATGACCTAAAAGCTAAAACTTGGTTGCTGGAGAAATATGAAGTTAAACCACATTTCACAGCTTGGATAGCTTTTTTCCACACTACCAGCAATTTACCTTGACACAAATCTCACAAAATTTTCCATTGTACAAATCTACACTAACAATGTTACTAGTGATTATGCACAAAATTGGGATGTCATATGGCAGTGCTTTGAACTTCCCTGCCATGTATCGTCATCTAAACCAGTAATAACTCATCATCTGTATAAGTAATAACTAAATAGTTGTTGCCAGGAATTTGTTGAAGTTTACCAAAGAAATTAGACCAATCATGAAAGCATATGTGATAGTCATCTAGAATAATAACAAAGATTGTTTCAGATAATGATAGTAAACTATAGCAAAAAATATAACATAATTGTGCAAAAAATAATAACATACCTCAGCAAGAAGTGTAACAACGACAACAGAAATGCAAGGTATCTGTTCGGAAAGTTGAAATATAACACAAATGACAGTAAAGATCTGGAGATCTTTTACTACAACCAGCAAAGTGAAGAAGCACATAAAATCTCATAAGACATAAATATAATCAAGGGCGACAGAAATTCTTAGAAAATTACGATCAACTACCAAACCTGAAAAGGAAGTGAAGCAACAAGTGCTTCAACTGCAAGAATTATGCTTAAGTGTCCACCCCACCGGAGATCTATATCCATTGTAATTTGACTTTTCTTGAGACTTTGAACTCGAATACCTTTGAAAAAAATAAATGTATCAACTACAATGTACAACTTAACTAAGATGCATAGCTATTTTCAATGGTTTATGTTGTTTGAAGTCTCCTCCTGAATCAAAAGTCACAATACTCAAGATGATGAAAAGAATCAAAAAGAAAACAGTACCATTCAGACTGGAATCAATCAGAATAGACTCACATAGGAAAAAGCTTCAATTCACTGTGAACAAATTAACTAAGCTATGAAGCTTAATGGAATGAATTAAAAAAGTAAAATTCATAAACTCCCATTTTGGCATAACTAATTGCTATTTCACTGTGAAAACAAAATTCCTAGATGGTAAAATTAATTCAAAATCTGTCAGTGAGAAATAAACACTATGATAAGAGTTAAGAGTTATATTTTAAACAACAGGACAATAGAAACAATTAAGGAAGCATATAAAAAATTATTAGAAATATAGCTAGACTTCCTATACAATGGAAGCATATATAAGTTTATTCAAAATATAGATGTTTAGAACTAAAACCTAAACAAACCTTCAATTTTAGACGGTACAGTCCCAAGAGAGAGCGGTACAGTCCCAAGAGACAGCATGCTAAATTTAAGCGAAACAGCTTGCTGAATTTAAGCGAAGTTATTCCTGCAGGACGATAATCATCCATTGATGGTTCAACTGTTTCCCTGATTACCAGTGTTGTTGCCTAAGACCAAGCAAAACCTATAAGTTAGTATGTGATTATGATTTGATAAAATGAAACACTAGCAACCAGAAATCAGAAGATAAATACTATTGGATAAAGAAAATAACTAAAAACATATAAAAACTCATAAATAAACAAAATAAAATCTACGACGATAGGATTAGCACCCAACTGTTAACAATCAATTACAAAAGGATAATAAAACTACCATACATTTAAAGATAAACAGAACTATAGAAACAAGCAAGAAGTACTCACCTTCGATGTAGTTGTGTCAAAAAAAATCCTGCGTCAAGAAGCTTATCCCGAATCAAATTCCTGTATTAACATATATAATTTAGCCAATTAATTACATTGCAACCAATAGCTAAATCAAGTCCCAAAATCAACTAAAATGAACCCCTAACTTCTTCAATCCCGAGTTAACTCCTAATTATTTCGATCATTAATTTACCTAATTCATGACTAGGTCGATTAGTCCCCAGTATAATCCATCACGTAACTCTAAACAAATCCATCATGCATAGTCAATCTTCAAGAATCTCAATCGATTTTTTTTACCCAAATATTAATCCATGTATCAACAAATCCACAGCAATAGATCATGAATCAACATTCCTAATCCATCTAAACTGCATGAATCAGATCAACCATCAATATCTTTATTCCCAACTTAATATCACATAAATCATGAATTCCCTCCATTATCTGAAACTAACAAGATTTAATTCAATCGAACCCAAAAACCTATAAACCGATTAAGTATGAAGCTACAGAATAGTGATACCTTTTTTTTTCCTCTTGCGACACAGCAATGGTCTGATAGAGTTGGGCTTCAAACAGCAAGAGCTCCTCACCTTCATACCTGAAATTTCGCCGGAAATGATTCCATAATTCAGATCTGAGCCCATCCCAATCACAACCGCAAGGAGGAAGAAAAATCACGATTTTTAGGCTTGTGGCGTCGGCTCACATCGGCTCGCGTAAGCTTGGATCGAGGGAGGAGCCCACTAAGAGGAACTGCCATGGTGGCAGTGATTGTCGCGCGAGGATGAGGAACATATGCGAGTGTTCGGTGTTGGGGAGAAATAGAGAGGTTGCGTTGCGGCGATGCAAAGAGGAGAGGCTGGCTCAACACCGGTGAGGACGGGTGGCGATCGGCTGGGGAGAGGTTGGCGACGTCGGGCGAGAGGGAGAGGAGTAAGGGAGAGGGGTCGGCGAGGGTGGGGTTCGGGCGGAGATGCTAGGGCACGACGAAGGAAAAAGGGGAATAAAAGTATTTATAAAGGAAAAGATTTATATATATATATATTAATTTCGAAATTTGAACTTTTCTTAATTATTCCCGCAAACCTTTCCAATAATTTCAGAAAATTATTTCAAAATTTTCCATCTGATTATTTTCAATTTTTAACTCCAATGTATAGTGATTATATAAATATTTATATATATATATACTTATATATATATTATTTTATTTTATATATTATATTTTTTATTTTTATTTTTATTTTTTGAACTGTATTTTACAGAATATATTGTGACATTAATTAAAAATGTCATAATAATATACCTAATCAGATTTTTATTTTATTAATTTTTAAATTTTTAATCAATGTCATCATATGTATAAATTAACGAAACTTTTTAACAAATGTCATTAAAAAAGTGTCAAGAAAATCATTTTTTCTTGTAGTGAGGGGATTAGCTAGGGTTTTATTAAAGTAAAACAAAATATATTTATATTTACTTAATAATTTTTTTCGAATTATATAAATTAAAAATGGATTATTTTTCTATTTAAAATATTTGAAAGCAATTTATAAACAGATAAAATTTCGTATCAAATTTAGTTGCTATTTCGTATTTATTTTGGTTTTAAAAAAATTATTTATACATTCCATTTTTAATTGATTATAAATTCTCTTTTAATTTTTTTCCGCATATTATTTTCTTTGAATGAAACAGATTAGAAATTCCATAGTAAATTTATTTATAATTTACTAAAATTTAAAACAAATTTTATTTCTGTTTTAAAAATTCGTTTCAAAAACCCTATTTTCTTGTAGTGCGCATATTAAGATGTTAAATAATATAATGATATTTCTAATGTTTTAGCGTAATAAATAGTTTAATATGATATTTTAATTTTTAAATAATTCTTTTGATAAAGTTTATCATAATAAATAGTTTATGATAAGGGATAGATATTTCTAACCTTTTGAAGTTTCCAATTCTGATGAAATCTTTCCAAAAATAAAAAGGGATAGGAACAACAAAAGAAAATGCATATACTACACAATATTGTCACCTCGATTCATAGCTTGAAGATCATCAATGGTTGCGAGAGCACTCAGGACCACACCCTCAACCCCTCCCCTACCACCGTAGACGGTGGCGCTAGTGTTGGGGACAACCCAAACCCAAACCCTCCAAACCAAACCACACATATGGCGCATATAAAGGTTATAGTGATGGTATATTATGAGTGTGGGTATATATATATTATTTATATCTATAGAAAAAATGTTATAGTGATAGTAAATTATAAGTGTAGGTATACGTTAGCGCTACTTATACCCACAATACAAAAAAATTATAGTGACAGCAAAATATAAGTGTGGGTATAGATATCCAATACCCACAGCATTGATATCTGTCTCTATAACTTATAGTGACAGTAAATTATAAGTGTAGGTATACACTACTTATACCTACAGTAAAAAAAAATTATAGTGATAGCAAAATATAAGTGTAGGTATAGATATCCAATACCCACAGCATTGATATCTGTCCCTATAACTTATAGTGACAGTAAATTATAAGTGTAGGTACACGCTACTTATACCCACAGTAAAAAAAAAATTATAGTGACAGCAAAATATAAGTGTAGGTATAGATATCCAATACCCACAGCATTGATATCTGTCTCTATAACTTATAGTGACAGTAAATTATAAGTGTAGGTATACGCTACTTATACCTACAGTAAAAAAAAATTATAGTGACAGCAAAATATAAGTGTAGGTACAAATATCCAATACCCACGGCATTGATATCTGTCCCTATAACTTATAGTGACAGTAAATTATAAGTGTAGGTATATGCTACTTATACCCACAGTAAAAAAAAATTATAGTGACAGCAAAATATAAGTGTATGTATAGATATCCAATACTCACAGCATTGATATCTGTCCCTATAACTTATAGTGACGATTTCGTATATCTGTGGCTATATGCTATCTATACCCACAGTTTGTATATGTGTAGCTAAAACTTACCGTGGATATATGACAATTTTCTTGTAGTGACAATTCCTATCAACCCAATGCTTAAGAAATCATTGTTCCCGCCAAAACCAATGTTTAATGTATCATTATCAAGAATGACTAGATTTATGAGATGAATGGGTCGTATCCAGGAGAGATATTCTCGAATGGGTATGTTCTTGTGACTCGGACTGGTATATAGAGGGCATTCCCGGATGGAAATGCTAGATCTAGTGCGCCAGTTGGACTGCAAGATAATAGATTCAGACAATCTTTCTTAAGGTGTTCTTGGACCGGTATATTCCCAACATTCTCTGAATAACAATGTCTTTCCAAGGATATTCCCGCACAAGTATGTTCCCACTTCAATGTCTTTTTCGGGAATGTCCTTGCATGCAGATGTTCCCAAGGCAAAACGTCTCTTTCTGGGTGATTCCGACCTAGCTTATGTATAATCCGGTCGGCCAGCATGACACCTCATAAAGATAGGTCATTACTAGGGGAGCACCGATAGCCCGGTGTGGCAGGGCATGAAACGTTACGGTTTGCCATTGGTTCGAGTTCCACTCGAGTCGGATCACCCAATTGGATGTCTGGCCAGGTACCGTCTAAACTAGCCCCATCGGGAAACACTGAGTTCTGGACCTAATGTCAGCCGATCGACACTCTTCTTATGTTATAATTCTGTTTTCCAAGGGATGAGTCGGTCGAGCTAGATCCGAGCACCCCACGACTCGGTGCGTCACATATGTTCCGATCGGTATGTCATTAACTTCATAGCTGGGTTGCCTCGTGGAAATCGATCGGCGCACCCATTTGGTGCTCTCCGGTTCGGAAGTTGTCGTTATCCGCTGCAACACCTACCCCTGACACCACACTGATAAAGGTAGTACTAGAGTCGGCGCAAGTCGGCTCGGGCCTGACACCACTCGTGTTTGGATTGCAGATATCTCGCTGACATAGTACATGACCGATAAGCTCTGACAACCCGTACCACGGTACCCCCTGCGTATGTCAGGATGAGACGACGTCGGTCGGTGAGCTGACAGTCGTCTCTGATCCTGTCCCCATATGAGACAAAGATGGGACAGAAGTAGAATAGAGGTTGTCAGCTGCCCCTGCTATATAAGGTCTTCCTTCTTTCATCTATAGGTATGCGTAAGACATTTTCTAACTACAATTGTTTCTTTTTCAGCTTCATCTTCTTCGTCGGATTCTGACTTGATCGTCGGAGGGCTTTGCCAACAAATTCTCCCGGTGGATTGCTGACGATCATTTTTTTTATAGGAGGAGCGCTAGCTGGAGCAGTTCTCCTTCATCAACAAGTCAGTCTCGTTATCAAGTTGGGAGTCCACCTCGCTCTTCAACAGGATCACTGGGTATATTCCCGAACGAGAATGTTCTTAACCCGCGATGTCTTTCTAGGATGTTTTCAAGCCGCAATGTCTTTTCTAGAGATGTTTTCGAACAGGGATGTGTCTAAACTACAACGTCTCCTGGAAGAAGTGCCTAAACTATAATATCTCTTTCCAAAGATTATGCCTTCTGGTCATGTACCTAGTCGACATGCATGGGCTTGCTCGGGAACATCTATGGTATATATCTGAGTAGGGATGGAAACAGGCCAGGCCAGGCCAGGCTTTCACCTTAACAGGCCAGGCCTGTATAATAGCAAACAGGCCTGAGCCTGGCCTGTGGCCTGTTATAGGCTTTATTTTAGGCCTGAGCCTGGCCTGTTCAATAGCCTGGCCTGGCCTGTGGCCTGTTTACAAAGCCTATTCAATAATCTGACACAGATATTCTGATTTTGGATAAAAAAATATCAAAGATTTTAGATTAAGCTGATTTTTTAGAATTGCTTACAAATGTTTAATCAAATATTCAGCACTCTCTGTGTAGCATACAAATATACAATTGTTGTCAAATTTGAAGAAATGGTGCACTGATCTGGTGGTTAGGTGAGTGTGAATAGGTATTTGCTTACTCCGGCGTCCAGGGATCAAACCCTACCATCCCTACATTTACATTATATTTTAATATTTATTAATTTATAGAATACATATTTAACAGGCCCAGGCCGGCCTGTCAGGCTTTATAGGCTTTATATTGAGCCTGGGCCTGGCCTGATAAGCAAAACAGGCTTTCAAAATGGCCTGTTTATTATTTTAATTTTTAACAGGCCAGGCCAGGCCAGGCCAAATACAGGCCAGGCCACAGGCCCCTGACAGGCCGCCTGGTAATCTGAGGCACAACGTCGGAGACGATTAGGCGCATCACATTTTTTTTCATACTTATTTCAGAGCTCTAACATATATGAATTTCTAAAACAATCTAACTCACTCAACCCGATTAGCTTGATTGACCAGATCTATATCCTATCAACTAGGTCATTTTAATCAGCACAAAGTCTCACCTACTACGAATAGATTAGGCTAATTAATTCGGAACTTAACCGTTTCTCTTTAATTAGTCCAACTAGTTTGGCATGATTTTCCTTACCAAATGTGGTTTATCACATTAATTTACGCAATTGATTTATCAAGTCGATAGTCCATTACCCCACCTACCTTGCTAGAATTACTGATTAGTTTCCTCGATTGGCATATAACAATAAAATAAAATTTAGTGAAATATCTCGATTTATATTTAATCCTTCGATTTATTTATCTTCATCGATTTGATTTGCATGGTCCATTTAATATATCCTAGAGTGCCTAATTTCGTATGTCATAGAGTTCTAATTAGTTTGCTTAACACATCCATCACTACTAATTTACTTGGCTTATCGCGCCTAATTGTTCCACTTGGCCACTTAATCGACCCCACGTTCCCTCACGTTTCAATCAACTCGACTGATCGAATACGTTTACCGACTCGTTGGACTATATTAATCCACATGTCAATTAAGTCACCTAATTTTCAATTTGCTTAGCCTAAACAACTTTGACGTATCTGCCCCACTTAACATATTTTGATTGACTCAATTAACCAAAAAATCTTATCCCGTTGACTGATTGATAAATCTAAATTTAAATTTCAAACTTTTAAAAAAATAATTTATTGATAAGTATAACATATAATTGGGTTCAATGAATTTTTTCTTCAAATTTATGAATTTATCTAATTTACTAAGATAGGTTATAAATTAACTTTTAAGTTATCTAATAATTAAAAATAATAATTCTGCATTAATTATCTAAATTTTAAAATCTTGAAAATCATCTTACTAGTGGGTCCAATTCATAAGAATTAGTATAATCGTTATTCCGCTGTCTGTTGATTAGAAGTAAGGCGGGATAAATTTAGCGATCATGGTGATGACTGATGTGCCATAATTACTACAATGTGGTCATGATTTATTCAATCATAGTGTAGCAGTTATGATTCCACATAGACTTAGCAAATCATGACCACATTGTAACAACTATGATTCACAACTACGGAATCGTAGCTGCTACAACACAGACTTAATTATGTTTCTCACTACTATAGTAATTTTTTTTAAAAAAAATCTACTATAGTGAAACTCCGCTTGTGACGATCCAGTCATGACCGGTTCTAAGCCCGGATAAAGGAGTGGAGGGTTGCGTTAGGTTGCCAGTCAGCATAAAATTATGACAAATATTGAATGAATTGATTCATTAAACTATTGTGATAATACTAAAATCTTACCGGAAGGAATGCATTGCAGGGTTTAACTGTAACGTCACGGCAATGACCGTTACATCTCCAGAACTTGGGTCTAGTACTAAACATGCAAGAGTTTATGTTGCAGGGTCCGACCGTAACGTATCGATAAAAGTCGCTATATCTTTATGAGAATTTGGGTATTGTGTTAAATAGGTAAGAGTTCTCACATCATAGTCGGGATAAGAATAAATATTATAGAATGATTATTAGTCTAAGATCTGGAACATGAAACATATGAACCCTCACTCGGAAAAGTAATAGAGGTAGTAGATACGAATTAGTATTTTGTATATACAAAAGATAAAATAAGTAGGCCAGATGGCAAAAATAATAGAAAGCTCAGATTTTAAGTTATGGAACACAGGAAAGAGTAAAATAAGAAATAGAGTGATTATTTTTTTAGATAATTCTTTAAAAGATAAAATTATTAAAATAATTAAAAAAGAGGATAAAATCATAACTCTCAAGATAATAGTGACGAAAGAAACTGTGAACGTAATTAGCATATATGCACTTCAAGTAAGATTAGATAAAAAAACTAAATTAAAATCTTAGGATAACTTAGATAAGATATTATAAAATATTCCGTCAAATGAAATTATTTTAATAGGAGACGATCTAAATGAACATGTTGGAATGAAAAATGAGGAATATAAGATGGTGCATGGGGGTTATGGGTTTAGAACAGGAAATCAAGAAGAAAAAACTATATTAGATTTTGTAATAATATATAATCTTATGCTAACTAATACATTTAAAAAAAATAACACTTGATCACATTCAAAAGTGGGAATAATAAATTACAAATTAACTTTGTTATAGTTAGAATGAGGGATAGAATGATTTGTAAAGACTGTAAGGTCATCCCTGGAGAAATCTTAACTACCCAGCATAGGTTAGTAGTGTTGAATATACACCTTAATAATATCAATAGAAAGAAAATATACACAACTTCTAAAATTAAGTAGTAGAAGTAAAACATATTTAAAGAGAAGGTAGAAGTATAAGAATTAGGTGAAATATACAGTGACTTTAATACGACATGGGATAAGATGATATCAAAGTTCAAAATAGTAGCAAAAAATATACCTCGTGAGTCAAAGGGACATGCGCCATTAGTAAGAAATTGTGGTGGTGGAATGAGAAAGTATAAGAAAAAATGAATAGTCTATAAAAAATTATATATTTGTAAGAACGAGAAAAACTTAAAAAAAATACAATAGCTAAGAAAGAGACTAAAAAAATAGTGAATGAAGCAAAAAATGAAACTTTTGAATGATTATATCGAAACTTGAATACAAAAGAAAGGGAGAAAGATATTTATAAAATAGCTAAAGTGAGATAGAGGAAAATAAAAGATTTTAGTCAACAAAATGTATTAAAGTTGAATGTAATAGGATATTAATAAATGATAGAGAAATAAAAGAATAGTGGTAAATATATTTTTATCAACTTTTTAATGAAAATTTAAGGGACCAACTTAACTTAGACAATTTAAGTAAGTTAAATGAGTATAGAAATTTAAATTTTTATCATAAAATTAAAACTTTAGAAGTAGAACAAGCTTTAAAAGGGATGCAAAATGGAAAAACTGTGGAACTAAATGATATCCTAATAGAGGTATGGAAGTGCTTAGGAAATAAGGTATTGAATTACTTACAAAATTAATATGATATTTAAAATGAAAAAATGTCTAATCAATGGATTGATGGTAAGTACTCTAGTTCCCTTATATACGAACAAAGAAGACGAATAAAATTGTACAAACTATAGGGGTATTAAACTAATGAGTCATACTATGAAACTTTAGAAAAGAGTAATAGAAAAAATATTAAGGAATGAAACTTTATGTTTGGAAGGTTGACAATAGAAAGCTATACATCTTCTTAGGTAATGAATTGAAAAGTATCAGGAGCAAAAACAAGATCTACATATGATGTTCATTACCTTAGAAAAAACTTATATTGGGATCCCAAAAGAAATTATATGGAGAATTATAGGAAAGAAAAATGTCAGTGTATCATATATTGAACTAATTAAGAATATGTATAAGGATATAATAACCAGAGTGAAGACTTCAGGTGGATTAACTTAAGCATTTCCAATAAGGATAGGATTATAACAAAGATCAACTCTAAGTCCTTATCTTTTTATACCGATCATAGATGAACTCATTGGACACATTCAAGATACAGTACCATAGTGTATGTTGTTTGTAGATGATATTGTTTTGATAGACGAGACACGTAAAAGAGTATATGCTAAACTAGAATCTTAGCGTGAAAGCATAGAAGTAAAAAGTTTTAGACTTAGTAGAGTAAAGACAGAACATATAAAATTTAAGGTTAGTAATATTAGACGTAATGAGATAATTGTTAAGATAGGAGATGACAAGTTGTCTTGAACGGAGAACTTTAAGTATTTAGGATTATTTTTACAAAATAATAGAGAGATTGAGATAGGTGTCTTGCATAGAATACATTTAGGAAGATTAAAATGGAGGTTAGCGTTGAGTACTGTTTTATGTGATTATAGAATACCTCTAAAAGTTAAAGGGAAGTTATACAAAATGGTAATTATACCTGCTATGTTATATGATGTTGAGTGTTGGGCTATGACTTGAGCACATGAGCAAAAAATGAATGTTCGAGAGATGAGGATGTTAAGGTGAATGTGTGAACATACGAGGATGAATATAATAAAAAAATAGTATTAGAGAGAAAGTCAAAGTTACATCTATTAATGAAAAACTTCGAGAAACACATTTAATATGATATGGACATGTATTTAGATGACCAATAAATGCTCTAATTAGGCGATGTGAAACTATGACATACTCACATTAAACGAGGAAGAGGAATGCCAAAAAAGACTTGGTTAGCAACAATAATATAATATAAAATTTATTTAAATATAAATGATTATATAATAGAAGACGAAGGCCAATGGCGTAAAAGGATCCATATAGTTAACGCCACCTAGTAGGATATGATTTGGTTGTTATTGTCGTTGTTGTTGCTATAGTGAAAATCGACATAATCGTGCAGTGGTAATCGTGCAACAAGAGTCGCATAACATATCAGTTCTATATATTAGAGCTGATATGTTGCGCGATTATGCCCGATTTTCACTGTAGCACTTTAATTTTTTTTTTACTATAGCAGTGATAGACGTTAAGTTTGTGTTGTAGCATCTATGATTCTGTAGCTGCTTCAATTACAGTAGCTACACAATTGTAACTGCTACAACGTGATCATGATTTGTTAAGTCTGTATTGTAACAGCTACGGAATTATAATTATTACAATTGTAGTAGTAATAAAATTTTAACTGCTATAATTGTAATAGCTACAAAATTGTAATTGTAATAGCCACAAAATTGTAACTACTAAAGTATGGTGATGATTTATTCAATCACGTTGTAGTAGCTACGAGTTTGTAGCTATTATAACATTAAGTTTGTATTGTAGCGACTACAGAATCGTAGTTGCTACAACGTGATTGAATAAATCACGATCACGCTGTAGTAGCTACGAGCCCATAGCTATTACAACATTAAGTCTGTGTTTTAACCACTAAGATATCGTAGATGCTACAATTTGGTTATGATTTGTTCAATTATGTTGTAGCAGCTATGGAATCGTAATTGCTATATCGCGATTGAATAAAATCACGACCATGCTGTAACAGTTATAGAATTGTAGCTGCTACAACACAGACTTAATTAACGTCCGTCACTTCTACGATAATTTTTTTAAAAAAATGCACACCTTTGCGTGAGTGACTGTGGGCGACATCCGACATGGGACATCTGACGTGGCAAAAATCTAATTTTTTATTACCCTCTCTCATCTACATACAATAACTTTCTTCTCGCTCCTTTGATTGCATGTAAAGTGGTATTGAATTTGTAAAAACCATCACCAAGTGATATTGGTTTGGTGGTGTCAGCACCATCTGGCATGCAAATCAAAGGAGAGAAAAGATGCCCCCACGTGCTTAGCTGAGGTGGTAAGGGTTGAGTAGCACTAACTTTAGGTCGTGGGTTCGATTTATAGGGCTAACA
Source organism: Boesenbergia rotunda (assembly GCA_024364735.1). NCBI lineage: Eukaryota > Viridiplantae > Streptophyta > Magnoliopsida > Zingiberales > Zingiberaceae > Boesenbergia > Boesenbergia rotunda. The sequence goes on along the minus strand of JAGFNQ010004102.1, from coordinate 25,738 downwards.
TGAATAAACTTATGCACCCTGTAGTGGAAAAATTCGGCCCTGCCTCTCCCCTACTCCCTCACTCATTGTGATTTATCTTTTCATGTTGGCCGTGGGGTAGACTAGCGGGACTCTAGGCTCTAAGGACGACAGTTATCGTCTATGAAGGAGAGAGATGTTAGAGGGAAGTAAAAAATTTTATTTTGTCAGCGTCAGATCATCTACGTCGAATATTGCTCATAGTCGCTCATGTAAAAATGTGTAAGGTATTGATGGACCCGATTTAGCTAATTAAAATTGTCACGAAAGTGTGGGACCATCAGAATTTAAATATGAATGAAATGCTGGAAACCCTTTTTACAATCAAAAGTATGAAAATGTAATATAGGGGTCACAGGTCGTATTTTTCTCGGGGCTAGTTGACGTTGTTCGATTCAAGCTCGTATTTATGTGTCGTTTGTGTTTTCGAGTTTCAAGTAGATATTCGGGTTTTGGTTTGCAATTGGAAACTAAATCGCAATGAAAAAGGAAGAAACTTAACCACGCAAATTTAAGTCACGTAATGGCAATTCATGGACTCAACCAATAAGAAACCTAATCAAGCAAAAGAACTTAACCGGATGCAAGGAGTAAATAATTTTAACTCAAGTGCAAATGTTTAATACAAATTTCATTTAACTCCAAGAATGAGACAAGCTTGATACGCAAAACAGGTGGGTTTTGTACCAAAAGCTAATAATGAAATGCAAGGTTAACACAAAACTTTAAACTGACCATTCCCAAGTGAAACTAATTGATTTAGCTTGGAAATCAAGCTCCTAGTGAAATGCTGTTCAGGAATTAAGGAAGAAATTCAGAGTTGGACTGATTGTAGAGTTCGAATGCAGAATTTCAGATCATGAAGCAGAGATGAAAGCAGAATCAAACTCAGTGGAAACCTAACTATCAGAACTCAATGGAAACTCAATGGAAACTCAATGAAAGCAGAGATGAAAGCAGAAAAGAACTATCAGTTTTGAACACAATAGCACGTTCAAAAATTTCCTTAAACTTAACTCCAACCGATGCCTAACCTGCACATGATACAAATGAGCAGAATTGAAACATTCTTGATACTCAGGTGCCAAAAGGAATTACTGCTAAGGGTGAAATGAATTGCAATTAAGCAGAACTTTGATGCAGAAATGCAGTGTGGTATTTCAGAAATCGATTTGGATACTGGACCGAACACACACAAATTCAGAAATGCTGAACTAAGGACTGCAGAATTTCTCAGATGCTTTCAGAACTTGAAGAAGGAATTTGCAGATTCATATCAATTGCAGAACATGCAGCCAACTGAGATCGATGCATGGATTTATTTCAGCAAAGATTCAAAGAATTGCTAATTCTGATACAAATTCAGTTACTTGATACAAATTTCAGCACATCCAAACTGAACAATTGCAGAAATGCCATTGAGACTCAAGCAATCTGATTAGTAGACTAGGGAAAGCAAATGCAAAACTCTAAATCAATTGCTATGTAAATTGAAACCATCTGCAAAGTGAATTCAACAGATAAAAACTAATCTCACTTAATATAAAAGTCAGGAAATCAAGAACAGAACTGAAACGCAAAAGGAGGAAAGTTGGCACCCAAGTGCCGAATTGATACGCAAATGCCGAAATGTAAAACTAATTGGAATTAAACCTACTTGTTCGCTAAACACACTCCCTAACTATTAAACTAGCAGAAACCAAACCTAATTTAAGCAAAACAATTGCATTAAACCAAGTTAACCAATCTGAAATTCGAAAACAGTAACTAAACTACAGCAGTAATGGAAATTACAGCTAAACAAACGAAATTAACCAAGGAAATCTAAACTCAATCCCTTCTTCAGCTCAGGTACTCCTTGTTCGTCACGCAAGGGTGAGCTTCGGACCCGCAAACTCAGCAAATCAGTGGGAAATTGTCTCAGCTACTAAATTTGAGCTCAACTCTGTCCAAATCTGAATTCCCATTCGAATCCATCGATTCAATTGCGTCCAAGTGAGATTATGATTTGTGGATGATCGGAGCAATCTAGGGAACCCCTCCAGATGGCTCCGGTGGATGGAAATGGTCCGCAACTGAGATCGATGACTCCAAACAGTAGAACCACGGAAACCTCTCAATAGCTCTGTTCTTGGGCAATAGCGAGCTGAAATCTTCACTGAGTTCTCTTCACCATGACCTAGCACTTGCTCTGAACCAGGAATCGAGTGGACGCGCCTCCTTTGATGAAGAACTAGCTAAGGAATTGAAGAACGAAGCGAAGAAGACGAGCTAACGGCGGAGACGCACAAGGGAAGTTGCGGGCGATTTCTGATTAAATAGTTATCAACGGACGACCCAGATTGATCGGAGGAGATCCAACGGCTGATCTTGCTCTGATTGGAGCCAAACTTTTATGATGATGATCTGGGGTCAGGATCTGCCTTGTGGTAGCTCGGATCCTCCAGATGTGCAACGGATGGTCCAGATCAACTCAATCTGTGAATGGACGCTCTAGAGCCCTCCTTGCTTGATCCAACGGTTGATTGAGCTCTGATTGGGATGAAACCTTCGGATCTTGATCATAGAGCTTGATCAACCCTAACCCTAGCTCGGATTGCTTCAGATCGTCCCGGATGGCTCAGATCTAGCCGCTCTTGAATCGGACGGCCCGGATTAATCGTAGGCTTGATAATTCGATCCGGTTCACTTCCGACTCAAGTTTGACCCAATATGCCCTAGGTCCAGGATTCTTTCTTGCCTACAAAAATATATCAGAAAATTAGTGGCCAAATAATCAAAAAATGTGTAAATTTGCAATTAAGTCCAAAATAAGAGGAAATCCTAAAACCTAGGGCAATTTCACAATTTTGGAAATAAAAACATAGGTCAAACATGGATTTAAGCAATTAAAATAATCAATAAAATGGTGCTTATCAACTCCCCCACACTTAACCTTGAGCGTCTCGCGAAAACACTAAATATGTATCCCTTAGGCTTTCTTAAGCATAATTAGAAACAAATGAAAAGTAATTACCTAGGGTTGTCAATTCTCATAAATCTAAGCTCTATGGATTAGTATCTTGTCCTTAAATCAACAACTTAGCCTTTTCATCAATCATGAGTCATTGAGATGAATTTAAATCACTAGCCTTTCATGGGAAGTTTTGGTGGCTCTCTCTTTAAGTTCTAAGTTGATGATGGAAGTGGAGCTCACTCAACCACACATGCTTCTTGCACTACCATAGGCTTGCTTATTATCTAATCTCCACCATTAAACATGATTAGGATCAATATCTATAAAAACAAGTGAAAACATGGAAAATGATAAGAAATGGAATAAAAACTAAGAAAATGGAAAAATGGGTAGAATGGAAGACTTGAGTACTTGAGGATGCTTTTGATGCTCTTTGCCCTCTTTTCAGTCCACATAAGGATATCAAAAGTGTGGTGGAGTAAACTTTTGCCTTGCCCTTCAAAAATTTGATGAAAAAAATCTCTTTAGTCCCTTTGTGCCAATTGTTTACCTTGCGTGCCACTTGTGTTTCTTTCTCTTCTCTTTACTGATTTGTTTCCTCTTTTCTTTCTTTTTTTTCTTCTTTCTTTCATTCTTTCTTATAAGGTCAGAAATGAGATGGACTAAAGCTTTAATGTGGATGAGAAAAACTTCACTTGATTGCATAGTGCCAAAATTCACTTTTTGTGTCACTTTGTTTCTCTTTTTTTTTCTTCTTCTTCTTCTTTTTTTCCTGTTTTGACCAGTAGTAGTTGCTCTCAATACTTTGTGACACATTTGTGTGCTTCATTTCTTAATTCACAGCCCTTGAAAAACCGAAATCAGCTCATCTTGATACAAACTGCACAAAAACTGCTAACACTGATTTTTTTCCTTTGTGTTCAGCTTTTGTTCAGCCCTTATTCAGACATTCCGACTTTGTACAGCTGAGATTGAGCTTCTAGCATATGGTTCTGAGTTTTCCGAACAGAATACAGCTGCAATTGTGAGTAATTCTGATCAAATCATGCTTCACATAAATTTTTTCCTTGCTTGGCACCAACTCTCTTTTTTTTTTTTTTTTGCTTTTGATGTGCCATTTTTTTCCATTTCAGATTGTTGTCTTGGCACAGCTTCTTGGGTCTCCAATTGATGCTCAAGAATCTAAATGGTTCAATTGATTTCCATCCTTAACCACTTCTTCTTGCTCACTCTTGATAAAAGACTCAACTCAATTGCGCAAATTTTTTTTTTCGAATTGAAGTGCCTCCTTGATACCAAATCTTTCCCAAAAAGCTAGTCACTCCCCCACACTTAAATCTTTGTCCGTCTCGGGCAAAATAGCACTAAGAAACATCTCAAGCAACAAGTCCAAAGAAAAGTGAGGGTAGGAGTAGGAAATAAGTAAAGAAAAAAATGGAATGAATATGAATTTTGCTAAAAATTGATATGGAAAGGTAAACAAAGTGATTAGCCTCTATAGATGTGATCCAATCATTGAAATATGGTTTTGAAAGAACCTAAGCAAGTTCTAGAGTTCAATAACATGTGTGTCACAAATATAAGGCTAATTCTCACTAGGTGCAAATGATTCATCTCAATTTATCAATTAAGAATCTAAAGCAAAGTAGTACTCAAGTATCCAAGATTTCATCCATGATCTCAAATCCTATGTTTTAACAACCAAATTTAATTTATTTTCAAAAGGCTCTAAAATGCTATGGAGATAACCTAGAGGGATACTTTTATTTCTACTCATGCAAAAGTACTAAAAGAAAAGACATGGTATTTACAATGTCTAGTTATTCAATTTACTCTAGAAAACATAAAAGTGAAAAATACGATAAAAGAAAATGCAAGAAAAATAAACTCCCCTTTACTCGGGTGGACGGAGTCGATCCAGAAGGAGCCTCCATCTTGGTAGTGGAGGAGTCTGGGTGGCTGGGAGAATTAGGACTCCCCCACACTTAAACTTTGCAGCAAAATGTTTAGGTGGCCGCAGACGATTTAGGTTCAAGAGCCATTCAAAGGGTGGAGTGCTTTTAATTAAAGTAAGATCATCTCCTCCTTCTTGATGCCCTTCAGAAGTCCTTCCAGGAGGCTGAAGTCTGTTCAGTTGGAGCACCCACTCCTGGAGTCTTCTGGACCCTGCAAAACAATGTAATACCTCTCTCAAGCGTTCAGGGTCAGAAAAAAATGAAATAATATCAGTCTCTGCATCAAATAAATCCAAAACTGCATCATATCCAATTATATCAATTTGTGGTGCCTCAATGAAATTTTCAAAATCATGTTCTACAAAATTGACATCCAGGAACTCATCACAAATAAAGGAATCAATTTCTGGCACATCAATAGAAATTTCGCAATTATTTTCTATCAAGAATGTATCATGAAATGTGTCACAGCCAATCAAATCAATATCAGATATCTCCATAAGTTTTTCACATTCAACCTCAGCATATGATATAGCAAGAGATTCATCAAAATAAATGACATCAATTTCAAGCACTTCTAAAAAATTTTCACTATCCATATTCACAAAAGATGTATCTAAAGATTCATCATAACAAACTACATCCATTATGGGTGCCTCTAAAATTATTCCGCTATCCATATCAACAAGAGATGTATTAAATAATACATTATGACCAAGGAAATCAAATTGTGGTACCTCTATTGGATTTTCACAAACAATTTCTACAGAAGGTATATCAATAAATTCATCAGAACCAATCAAATGAGCACTAGGTACCTTTCTGTATTTTTCTGAACAAAGAGGAGAAATACTTACCTGAGCGTGCTGGATAATACCTGAAGGTTCTATAATAGTAGATGTATCTGTGGTCTCCTCCTGGTCAAGTACATGCTCCTCTTCAGCCTCAGGCTCTGGTGGACAATCAACTGGTGATCCTTGGGTGCTTGCTTCCACCATGCAAGTCCCTACACTTTCTGGTTCGTTCTCTAAATCTTGTGGTGGTCCCTGGGGCTTAGTGCAATCCCCTACACCTATGGAATCATCTCCTATGCATGCTTCTCCTGTAATATCTGCAACAACAATATCAGAAAAATTAGGACCACTAATAACACTATCATCACAAAATAAAAGTCTAGAATGGTCCTGTGGAGCTTCAGTTTCTTCTTCTTGAGCTGAAAAATTTGGCAATGGATTTTGAGTAGGAATCTCCGGAGGAATGCATGCTGTAGGTGCCCAGACTTTAATATATTCTTCTTCTTCTTCTTCTAAAATTGCAAGATCCATTAAAGAAAGATTTGGCCCTGCACTAGGGTCACCTTGAACTGATATAAAATCAACTCCGGGGCTCTCAGAATTACAAGCAACTTGAGAATATAACTGTTCTGATTCTTGGGCTTTAATTTGATTCATTTGATCTACCAATTTTGCAAGGCGTTGTAGTTGTTGTTGATTAATTTGCTCTTGTTGTTGTTGTTGTTGTTGTTGAAAATTTTGCTGTTGCTGTAGGATTTGTTGACACATCTCCATAATCCTTTGGTGTCGAGCCTCATCCCATTCAGGATCATCAAAACCTCCTTGGTTAGTGTGGAACCCCTGTTGGTCTTGAAATGGAAAATAGGGCTGCTGAAGTCCAGGAGGAGGCTGTGCATGCTGAAAAGGAAACTGTTGGGGCTGCTCAAATGGATGAAATGACTGATTAAATTGCTGAATATTTGGTTCACAAGTTGGTGGAGATGGCTGAAAATTGTAGCCCTGGAATTCTTGGATCTGAGGTTGAAATTGGGTGGGCTGAAAATTATGATTAGGCTGCTGAAAATTCTGATTGCAAGGGTGAAATTGCTGCGGTAATTGACATGGTTGCTGGAAATTCGAATTATCTGAAAACCCTTGCTGAATTCCTTGAAAAAGTGATTGATCTTGTTGATAAGGTGGCTGAAAGTTAGGCTGAAATTGCTGAATTTGGGGCTGAAAACTTTGCAATAATGGCTACCCATGCTGAAACTGTTGAAAATTTGATTGACTTGGCTGCTGAAATTGGAAAGGCTGGCTTGGCTGACAATTAGGCTGAAAAAACTGATTTGTTTGTTGAAAATTTGCACAGGAATTTTGGAAATCTTGATTTGGTTGCTGATTTTGTTGGAATTGTTGACACTGCTGCTGGTAAGTAGATAGAAACATTCTGAACTGACAGTCCTGTCACAAAACAAACAAGAAAAATGGCAGCAACCGTATACAAAAATAAAGCACAATAAAACAGAACCCAATGATATGTCTAAAAGCATACAAGCAAAAATCAAACAAATCAACTAGTTGCTTCCCCGGCAACGACGCTAAAAATTTGATGGACACGATTTAGCTAATTAAAATTGTCACGAAAGTGTGGGACCATCAGAATTTAAATATGAATGAAATGCTGGAAACCCTTTTTACAATCAAAAGTATGAAAATGTAATATAGGGGTCACAGGTCGTATTTTTCTCGGGGCTAGTTGACGTTGTTCGATTCAAGCTCGTATTTATGTGTCGTTTGTGTTTTCGGGTTTCAAGTAGATATTCGGGTTTTGGTTTGCAATTGGAAACTAAATCGCAATGAAAAAGGAAGAAACTTAACCACGCAAATTTAAGTCACGTAATGGCAATTCATGGACTCAACCAATAAGAAACCTAATCAAGCAAAAGAACTTAACCGGATGCAAGGAGTAAATAATTTTAACTCAAGTGCAAATGTTTAATACAAATTTCATTTAACTCCAAGAATGAGACAAGCTTGATACGCAAAACAGGTGGGTTTTGTACCAAAAGCTAATAATGAAATGCAAGGTTAACACAAAACTTTAAACTGACCATTCCCAAGTGAAACTAATTGATTTAGCTTGGAAATCAAGCTCCTAGTGAAATGCTGTTCAGGAATTAAGGAAGAAATTCAGAGTTGGACTGATTGTAGAGTTCGAATGCAGAATTTCAGATCATGAAGCAGAGATGAAAGCAGAATCAAACTCAGTGGAAACCTAACTATCAGAACTCAATGGAAACTCAATGGAAACTCAATGAAAGCAGAGATGAAAGCAGAAAAGAACTATCAGTTTTGAACACAATAGCACGTTCAAAAATTTCCTTAAACTTAACTCCAACCGATGCCTAACCTGCACATGATACAAATGAGCAGAATTGAAACATTCTTGATACTCAGGTGCCAAAAGGAATTACTGCTAAGGGTGAAATGAATTGCAATTAAGCAGAACTTTGATGCAGAAATGCAGTGTGGTATTTCAGAAATCGATTTGGATACTGGACCGAACACACACAAATTCAGAAATGCTGAACTAAGGACTGCAGAATTTCTCAGATGCTTTCAGAACTTGAAGAAGGAATTTGCAGATTCATATCAATTGCAGAACATGTAGCCAACTGAGATCGATGCATGGATTTATTTCAGCAAAGATTCAAAGAATTGCTAATTCTGATACAAATTCAGTTACTTGATACAAATTTCAACACATCCAAACTGAACAATTGCAGAAATGCCATTGAGACTCAAGCAATCTGATTAGTAGACTAGGGAAAGCAAATGCAAAACTCTAAATCAATTGCTATGTAAATTGAAACCATCTGCAAAGTGAATTCAACAGATAAAAACTAATCTCACTTAATACAAAAGTCAGGAAATCAAGAACAGAACTGAAACGCAAAAGGAGGAAAGTTGGCACGCAAGTGCCGAATTGATACGCAAATGCCGAAATGTAAAACTAATTGGAATTAAACCTACTTGTTCGCTAAACACACTCCCTAACTATTAAACTAGCAGAAACCAAACCTAATTTAAGCAAAACAATTGCATTAAACCAAGTTAACCAATCTGAAATTCGAAAACAGTAACTAAACTACAGCAGTAATGGAAATTACAGCTAAACAAACGAAATTAACCAAGGAAATCTAAACTCAATCCCTTCTTCAGCTCAGGTACTCCTTGTTCGTCACGCAAGGGTGAGCTTCGGACCCGCAAACTCAGCAAATCAGTGGGAAATTGTCTCAGCTACTAAATTTGAGCTCAACTCTGTCCAAATCTGAATTCCCATTCGAATCCATCGATTCAACTGCGTCCAAGTGAGATTATGATTTGTGGATGATCGGAGCAATCTAGGGAACCCCTCCAGATGGCTCCGGTGGATGGAAATGGTCCGCAACTGAGATCGATGACTCCAAACAGCAGAACCACGGAAACCTCTCAATAGCTCTGTTCTTGGGCAATAGCGAGTTGAAATCTTCACTGAGTTCTCTTCACCATGACCTAGCACTTGCTCTGAACCAGAAATCGAGTGGACGCGCCTCCTTTGATGAAGAACTAGCTAAGGAATTGAAGAACGAAGCGAAGAAGACGAGCTAACGGCGGAGACGCGACAAGGGAAGCTGCGGGCGATTTCTGATTAAATAGTTATCAACGGACGACCCAGATTGATCGGAGGAGATCCAACGGCTGATCTTGCTCTGATTGGAGCCAAACTTTTATGATGATGATCTGGGGTCAGGATCTGCCTTGTGGTAGCTCGGATCCTCCAGATGTGCAACGGATGGTCCAGATCAACTCAATCTGTGAATGGACGCCCTAGAGCCCTCCTTGCTTGATCCAACGGTTGATTGAGCTCTGATTGGGATGAAACCTTCAGATCCTGATCATAGAGCTTGATCAACCCTAACCCTAGCTCGGATTGCTTCAGATCGTCCCGGATGGCTCAGATCTAGCCGCTCTTGAATCGGACGGCCCGGATTAATCGTAGGCTTGATAATTCGATCCGATTCACTTCCGACTCAAGTTTGACCCAATATGCCCTAGGTCCAGGATCCTTCTTGCCTACAAAAATATATCAGAAAATTAGTGGCCAAATAATCAAAAAATGTGTAAATTTACAATTAAGTCCAAAATAAGAGGAAATCCTAAAACCTAGGGCAATTTCACAATTTTGGCAATAAAAACATAGGTCAAACATGGATTTAAGCAATTAAAATAATCAATAAAATGGTGCTTATCAGGTATATATATATATATATATATATATATATATATATATATATATATATATAAAATATAATATAACCTAAATGGGAAGACTAAACCCTAGGGGTAATCACAATAAAAAAATAATGAAAAAAATAAAATGAAAAAAAATAAATACACTAGGTTTGCACGAGTTTGCTCGATAAGATCCTTTGTATAAATTTTCTATATATAGGAAGTGGTGATCAGATCTTATGAATTAGCCATCAAGCAAATGCGAAAATGTGAGCTGCTTCTTGTCTAGTCGTCAATGTTTTAAAATTATTTAAATATAAATGATAATATAATTAAGAATGGATGATTATTGTTGTAATTATCATGATGGTTTTAAAATCATAATATTTTTCTTTCTCTGTAAGAAAGATATGTAAGTACCCCTGGTTGATTTTGATGTGATCAACCAATTTAAGTTAGGTCCTGGTATGTTTAATCCCTCTGCTAAATGTGCAGGAGCTTAGGTACGGAGAAAGTCGAGCGTAAGACGTAGCGAACGAGAAGGATTGTGCGGGGAAGTAAGCCGACGGGCTCGGTACAATCCGAGGGACGCAGAAGCTGTGGAAGAGTACGCCGGTGGAGCGAGAAGGACGTGCGCGGTGTCCGAGGGACGAGAAGCCGGGAGGAAGGACGCTCGAGGGGCGAAAGGCCGAAGTCGGGTTCGGGTGAGCCTAACTCCGGTTGGCCGGAAATCACCCAGAAGACGAGAATCAAAAAGACTGGTCCAAGCGCCCAAAAGAAAAGAGAAAATTATTAGAAAAGAGAAAATTATTTGGTACTGGTCCAAGCGCCCAAAAGAAAAAAGAAAATTATTTGGTGCCAAGAAGATTCGAACTTGTGACCCCACTGCTAGACGTCTCCATACTTACTGAATGGGATAAACAAGTGATGTGAATAAGTTGATGTGAGCTGAAGCTAAAGTTAATCACCTGCTGTGAATAGAAGCAAAGTTTTAATTAAACTTTATCTTCTAAATGATAACTTTATCCTTTAATCAGATCTAATAGATGCAGTTTAATTTCATCCAAGATTAACTGTCCAGATTATATCCATGGATCAACGGCCAAGAGAAAATTCATCAAAAATCAATAATCCAGATTTATTCTCTTAAGCTATAAATAGACTTAGAGATTTAGCTTTAGGATTCAATTATTTTTATTTATTCTTGTAAAATCTCTAAAAGTCTAGTGTGCTATTTTTGTAAGGCTTCTCCGCCACAAGGAAATTTTTATTAAGCGTCCACTGCCTTGGAAGCAACTTCCTTAGTTGCGACCAAGTTTTTTTTTAAAGAAGTGCCTTCCATTTTCATAATTTTTTTTACCGTCTATTCACCTCCCTCTAGCCGGTCCAACCTAGGGATGGCAATTTCACCCGAATCCGACGGAGAATCCGACATTCGACCCGAATGGAGGAGGATATGGAGGGACTACCAATACCCGATATCCGACCCGAATACCCGATTAAATAAAAAATACATATATACATTAAAGATTTTTTTCCCAAAATCTACTAATAATTTGTTTTAATGTTAGAAATAGATTATATATATGTTTAATCTATTTTTAAAATTATAGATATATATTTTTTTAACTTTAATGTTAATTATAATGTACTTTTGTTCAATGATATAGTTGGATAAAAAGAAAAAAAATTATTAGTATATAAGATATCCGATCCTTTAATGGGTATGGGTATACCCGATGGATATCCGATACCCGATGGGCATGGGTACGGAGAATATAGAATCCGACCCGAACCCGACCCATTACCATCCTTAGTCCAACCCGATCCAACAAGATATTCAATACTTTATAAAAAGAAAAAAAATATTTTAGGAAGCTCCGTTTCTAACACATTTATCTTAAAATAAGATTAAAAGCATGCGATTCAGAATAATCTATGCAACTCTTTTATTCGGAATGGTCGAATTTGGCACAAGAGCTGGTCGGTCGTCAAATTTACTATAGAAGGAATAAAAAAAAGTAGTTCTATCTAATTTATAATAATAAAAAGATATGATTATAAATATTCAAAAAAAAATGTAGAATCGATCCTCTTTTTAATTTCATACCAATAAAATTATCTTTTAGTTATAGTATAATCTAATAATCTATTATTTTTTATTGATTAGTTGGATAACGTAAGATTAATTAGTAAAGTCATTCCTACTTAATAAAAATTATTATACATAAAACATTATTATATTAAAATATTTTTTTTTTCAATTTACTTAATATTCAATTTTATTTTAATACTAAGTACTAGTATTGCAATTAAGTAGTATATGTAATGACCTTGATTAAAATTATTAAAATTAAGTTAAATTAAATTATTTTATATTATAATAATTTTAATTGAGACAGTCCAATTTAACAAAAAAAAACTGCTGTTCCATAATTTCTACTAAATTTATTATTATTTCATCTCACCTCCTTTCCTATTTTTTGACTGAATTTATTATTATAATAATAGTAAAATAAGATCACACACATAATCATCCTTAAATACGTCGTTTGATTTATATTATTATCTTATAAGTGTTAAACTCTCAATCGATTGACAATTATATAAATAAGTATGCACTGTAATAATTATAAATTTATAATTATTATAATATAAATATTATCAAATAAGATAAATTTGTATAGCAACATGTATAGTTTAGTAACGACTACAACATAAATATTGATAAATAAAATGTGCGGGGTAGCGATTATAATTTTGTAGTTAGTTTAATATATATATATATATATATATATTTTGTTGAATATAATAAATCTCCCTTGTAACTTAGGTGAATAAGCAAAGTCCATATTATAATAATTATGAAATTGTAATTACTAAAATATAAATCTTCTTGAATAATTAAGAGCCTCCTTCTCTTCTGAATGGAATGATAATCAAGGGCGCATTTTTTTATTCTACTATAATTAAGGGCTCATTTTTTATTTTACTATAATTAAAGGCGCATTTTTAATTTTGCCCTTGACCAGCCAGGAATAGAGCACACTGGACTTCTCCCCATTGCTCGCCTCTCTGAGCTCCTTCAGTCTCCCATAGGCTATAAATGCAGTAGCGGAGAGAGCTCTCCGGCCCTTTTCTGTCGCTTCCTCTCATCTGCTTACTCCTAGTCCTCCGGTTCCTCCTTCGGTCTGCTCCGATCCCTCCTTCGTAATGCGTCTTCTCTCTGCAAGTGCAGATCACTCCAGGAGTTAGGGTTTGGTTCTCGAACCCTTATTGCACCGCTGCGAAACCCTAGTACCCTTCTCACCTCCGATCCCTCTTTGAAGGCTCGAGGAACCTTTTTGGAACGCGGAAGCTTGTTTTATTGCGCTCTTCTTCTTAGGTGCCGGGGCTGATTCCGATCCGCCCCTCGGGATCGAAACCAGCTCGGTCGGCTCCATGGAGGCTGCTGCGGGTCTTAACAGAGCCATTCCAGCGTCGTCCTCCCATGCTTCCAGGAAGGAGTGGCGCGCCATGCCGGACGCCCCCTATCGGAGCAATGGAGGCGAGGTGAGGTGGAGAGGGCTCGTCGTTTCCTATTGTTGGGTTGCTTGTGGTTGCGTTTCGCTTCTTTTACAAAATTTATATGTTTCATGCTGGCAGGAGCTGGAACATGTTGATACTGCCCAGTCAGCTGAGAGAACAATACATGAGGTATGTTGTCTAAGAAGTAAAGTCTTTCTTCTTTCAGTAGGCAATGAATTTTTCGATAAGGAATCAACATCGGAGTGTAACACACACGGGCTGGAAAGGTGCAGGTTGGTGTAGGGACGTACGATGCAGGCTTCTGTTCAATTACATTTGATAATGGCGGTCGAATGAACGATGATATGTTGCAGCGGAAGCTGCAAGAGATCACAAGTCTGAGAGAACAACTTCAGAAGATGGAGATTGAACTAGCTAGGGCAATTGCTAGGTCTGAGATGCTGGAATTGCAAAATAGTTTTGAAGTTAAGCTTAAGGAGCGGATTGATAGCAATAACAACCTGAAGGTATTTAAGACACGCACGTTTATCTTCCATGACACAAAAGAAAGTCTAGTTTGATCTATTTGAACTTATGGTGGTTCTCTTTAACAATTGTTGTGGCATATGACTTTTCAACTGTTATAGGTTGCATTTTGTTCCTGAATTCTGATCTAAATAGGCTACTTGATGCAACTCATACTATTTCTTATTTCCCTCAACTCCTACTTTTAACATCATCGTAGAGTTTGCTCATGATTTTCTTATTCTGATCATAGTTTTTTTTAATGGTTGGAGATTGAAAATTTCAAACCTCTACACGGTTAAACTTGCTTCTCCCTTCCACTATAGAATATTGGTTGTTTTACTTTAGTTTTTGATAATTAAAGATGTCTGTTCATGGAAAATATTGTATAATATGTAATTCTGTCTTATTTGGTGCTCAAGAATATAGTTTTGGTTATTACATCATATAATGCAAGCACCAGTTTTTTATTATTATTTATTTATTTTTTAAATTTGATGACATAACTGGCTTCTGAGTCTTTTGGTTGCTGTATATGTGCTGTTTTGTGAAACCTCTTTGGGACATTTGCTAATTTCTTTCTCCATACATTGAAGTAGTTTGAATATGGTAATATGTGTTTTGAAATGTCTCATTCTCCGTTTTTTCAGTTTTGTGTTTGATTGATGCTCTATTTCATTTGCATCAACGATTTGTTTAGTACTTCTATGCTTCAAATATTTTGAAATGTCCAAATTCTCCATTCTCGGTCTCATGTTTGTCTGATTGAGGTTATTTCACTTGCATCAGTGACTTGTTCCATACCTATGCCTAAATACATTATTCTACTCCTTGACAGGAGCAACTTCATGAAAGGGAACTACACATACTTGAACTTGAGAGGAAAGTCGAAGAGAAAGACAGGGAGCTACGAACTATGAAAATTGACAGTGAAGCTGTTTGTGTTTCCTGTCTCCGTTTCTATTATTCTTCTTTTAGAATTTTAGTTTTGTTCTAAGAATTTTATTTTATTTTTTACTTTTTATTTTGCTATAGGCATGGGCTAAAGAGGACCTTCTTCGGGAGCAAAATAAAGAATTAGCCAGCTTCAGGTATGTGTAGTTTCTCTGAGTCAATGATCTTATGCATTTTCTAAGTAAACATACTGCTAGAATCATGAGCTTGCTATTTCCTATATGTAGAATGGAGCTTGATAACTCTGAAGCAGAAAGAGCACAGCATCTTAGCCAAATTTGCGATCTCCAAGAACACATTGAAGGGAAAGGCAGTCAAATTCTTGCATTGCAGGAGCAGGTTGATTTCTTAAATTTTCCTATTATATTTGCATTTTTCGCAATTATCTGAGAGCCATATACTACTTGCAGTTGAAACTTAGATTATCCATCTCTTTGAAAATTCTGTAACATCTTGATTTTTTTTTTCCATCTTGTCCCCCATTTGTGGCTACTCACGTAGAGATACTATTTTATTTAAATTATCATTCAAGTAATTGTACTTGATGATGGTTTAGCATAATCTACATGGTAGTTGTCAGATTTTTTATTATTGCTACTCGTTAATTTCCATGATTTACTTCTATAAGGGAGGCAGGGGCATTCATTTGGTTCAAGTCAAAGGAATACATTTCACGAACTTGGTTAATTATTTGGTCATATGTTCTAACTCCATGGTTGATGTCAAAAGGATTGATACCTTTTAGTTTGGTAGGAGTTCAGTGTGTATCTTTTAACCTGATAATAGTTTATTTGCACTATTATATTTTCTATTTAGTGCATTTTCCTTTTTAGTTTGGTTGGTATAACCCCATAAAAATTTAGTGTCTTTATGTATTAATCAATTTTTGATTAATAAAAATATTCCATAAATTTTCTCTGTGAGTGTTTTTTTTCCCATTGTGTGTGAAAGGATATTCCATGCTTCATTAATTCATCTCAATTTGTATGTGATCTAAGAGTTTAATTTGGTGCTGCATCAATTCCGTATTAATTCTCTCTGTGAGCGTACTTGTGCTGCACCTGGATACCATGCATGCGATTCTTGTGTTGCTGCTTTACCTTTCTGCCTTTTCTATTAATTCTCTCACCTTAACGATCATGTCCTTGATGCCTCCAGAACCTTATTTAAGCATTCGATTTCAACTCCTTTAATGTCAAAGGATATATTGTTTATTTTTACTTCATTCTCTTTATTTACTTTATATTTGCTCGTGTTGTTAGTTATCATTAAGAAAATCTTTCAACTTAGCAGTTTGAAC
Organism: Boesenbergia rotunda; assembly: GCA_024364735.1. Classification (NCBI taxonomy): domain Eukaryota; kingdom Viridiplantae; phylum Streptophyta; class Magnoliopsida; order Zingiberales; family Zingiberaceae; genus Boesenbergia; species Boesenbergia rotunda. Next base: position 9,475 of record JAGFNQ010004102.1, on the reverse strand, counting down.
CAAACTAAGAATTATTCTAGTGCTGGCTTTCTTGGTAATAAGCCTCTAGTACTAGATCCACTGATGTTATATCAAGGGAGGAACATGAATGGCACTTTCAATTCCAAGCTTTTCCAAATGCTTTTCCTATGTCCATGATTCTCAAGGTAGTCTTGCACTTGTTTGGTGTATGCCTTTAAGTCAAACACTTGGATTCTCAATTTAGGAGCTACTGAGAATTTTCTGGTAATAGTTTTTTTTCCCTCTAGATCCTTACACTAATGCTTCATTCTACCAATGATACATTAGCACATGGACCACTCTCACCTTCATTGTTGCTTTTTTTCTATATATTATATGCTGAAATTTTCTTGGAAATCACTATTTGTGTGAAAATGCACAAAGTCACTAAGTTGCTCAACAATTTTGTTGATTCTTTTTCATTTGAGATTCATGATTTAGAAAGCTGAATGGTACTTAGAATGAATCTTGAGGAATGTATCAGTTCATAATGGCTAGATGTTCATCTTACTCTTGTGTCTGACTCTCTCCTTTCTAAATAGACAATGACATAATAGAAAGGTAAACATTTTGTCTTCCTTTCCTAGTTGTCTTACTAAACATCCTTTTACACTTTTTTAGTCCATTTTGATGTCTGATTCATTTGTCAAGTTCCTTCAAAATTTGGTTTTAGGTGTAACATTGTCCTAGATAATTATTCATGCCTGAGTTGGCTATTAGTGAAAAACAATGATATATTAGAAGGTTAAACACTTATTAGTCTTCCTTCTCTAGTGTCATTAAACATACTTTTACATTTTTTTTCAGAGTCCATTTTGACATTGGGTTGTTAATGGTGTTCGTTTAAGGTTTGATTTTAGGTATGTTCTTCTTTCTTGATAATTACTCATGCACTGCCTATTAATAAAACATTGGTTGGGCTTTTCGGTAACAATCAATGATCAAATTTAGTCCTTGCTACACTACTTTGAGTCCCAACCCCTTCTTTTTCCCAACACAACCATTGGATGTACATTGCCCAAGTGGGCCAAGTCATTGTGCCTCTTCCTTGATAACTCTTAAGTTCATGATCTCCTCATCTTTGGTAGTCCCGCTTTGATAGTTGTGGTGAATTTCAAATTCATTTATTTTCTCAACTAGTAGATTTGCTAAATTAAAACGTCGCCTTAGAATTTATTTTTTTTAACAAGTTGGTGTTGATGCATTCAATTTTGATGTTAAACAAAGGGATATGTTAGAAAATGTATTTGATAAGATTGTGACAAGTGTATGCAGAGTAAGTCACATAGCAAGAGGAAGAAGCGACATATCAAGGGTGATTTGATGTCTGGCATGAGGAAGTCTCGATAGTTCAAGGGTGAATGAATGCATGGTAAAATGAAACCTCCGCTAGTCAAGGTTAATGGACGTCTTGGCAAAGCGAAAAAGATTCCATACAAAGATCCTAGATGTTTTTTTTTTAATGACTTAGCTGATTTCATTTGTGCAACAATGAGTGAGTGCACATGTAATATTAGAAAACTAAAGGATAGATTAGGTTTGAACGAAAGCCTTAAAATTGATTATTATCCTAATCAACTTATCAACTCAGCATACAACTCACAACCGCTGGTACCATGTGTTAGTTGACTCTGCAGTTAATTGATGACTTTGGCCAAGGGCATTAATTTGGTGTAAGAGATCTGGTTGTGTGGTGTAACAACAGTCCTTCAGAAGTTATGATGGAATATAATTGACTACTTGATTGGTGGTTCAATGATTATAACAAAACGATTAGTTTGTTATAACGATTGATCCTAGAAACAATTGTTGAAGGCAGTTGGCCGACTAGTCATAGTTATTAAAGGCATTCGCCCGACTGTACTTAGGCACAAGACACAACTAGGTGAGCCTCTTGCTCTTGGTCGCTTTAAATGTGCGCCTTGTGAGAGGTGACAAGCGCGCTTGAGGTGTGATTTTTCTCGCTCATTGAAGCGAGACGTGCAAATGCAAATAAGGGCCCTAAAAAAACTTTTTAAAGCCTAGCCCATACCTTTAATTACCCTTTTAATTATGTAGCATGCATGCAACACTTATTTCTTTGCTTGTGAATGAAACTAAAGTGATTTTGAACACGTAAGTATAAATATTTAAGAAAATATTAAATAAATTTATTATAACAATTAAAATTGTTTTTTGTTTTGTGTGAAGCTTCATTTCAAAAGAAGGAACATGTTAAAGCAAGAAAGACTAAATGATTTAGTTTTTATTAAGTATATGATACATGACACTGTCGATCCTATTTCTTTGGATGAGATTGACAATATCAATGAATGGTTGATGGGAGATTGAGTGATAATATTAATGAAGAAAATGATCTAGCATTTGGTGATAACAATTTGACTTGGAGTTAAGTTGCACAAGCTTTTAAAGTTGGTGAAGATGCCTACCGTTTTAGATCTTGAGTTTCATCTTCTTCAAAAAAAGAAAGGGCAAATACATCCAAAGGAACTAAAAGAAGATGTTTTTATTGATGAAGAGGATGAAATTGGTCTTGAGGAAATCGATAAAGTTTTAGCTATACCAATCTGAAACTTTTGGTGATGATGATAATGATATGATTGAGAAAGATGAAGAAGATTTTGATGATTTAGATATTTGAAGATTTTTTATTTAATTTAAATTATGCATATAATGTATTTATTTACTAGTGAAATTTATATTTATATTATTATCTAATATTTTATGGACTATAGTTTTGTTACTGAAATATTTTGAAAGAAGGGATATATGTCTGAATTGTAAAAATTTATATCCGCTTTACTTTAGTAAGACGTGCGCCTCACCTTGCGCTGTACGCTGCAAGCCCCATAGCACTTATGTGCTTTTGGTGTCTCATGCCTTAAATAACTATGCAACCAGTAAATTGAAACGACAAGAAAAGCAGTTGGGTGCCAGTGACTAGTCGACTAATGCTAAAGGAGTCGTCGATTGAGATTTTTTGGAAGCTTGGGAGAGGCTTATAAATATAGGACATGTTGGCTATGAATTTATTCAACTTCGACAACAAATCTACTTAGCCAAAATCTTTACTCTCAAGATCTCTTTTCCATTCTTTCCATTGTATTTTTCATTACTCTTTTGTAAGCAAGAGGTTTCTCCACCTCCAAAGCTATCCGAGAAGGAGAAAGTTAGTGGAATTTGTGGAGCAACTTATCAAAAGGTCCTAGGCCGCGGAGTAGGAGCCTAGGGGCTATCGAATCACATAAAAAACTGAGTTATCATTGCTTTTCTCTCTTTAATTTTGTGCATTTTCTTTATTGTCCATTCCTTTGTTTTGTGGACCCTAAACGGAGTTTTCTTTTTAAGACTGCCCCCTCCCCCCAGCCTTCTTTCAAATCCTACATATATATATATATATATATATATATATATATATATTTTTTTTGAATCAATTTGATGGGGGGAGTGGGGAGTGCTATGAACTTGCTCATGAATAGTTAGCAATTTTTTATAAATATGCGAACAAACAATGCTGTATGTAAAGTTGTAATAAGTTATACATTAGTGGGGAAAAAAGTCTATTAATTTCCTTCATTACAGCTACATTTCGTTCTTCAAGATTCAATAACTGGTGTTATAATAGGGAATTAAAAGTAACAAGAAAATTTGACAAGACAGTGCCCTTTTGTCAAGTTACCAACAGAAGATAGAATTGAGCCGTAGCAAAAAATGCACTGACAGTTAGTGATCTGACTGCCATTTTTTTCTGAACTTGTGAATATGAGTGTTAAGGGAAATACTTAATGGTTGTACCTAAAGATTTGTGGTAAAGTTGGTAGATAGTATCAACCTAGACAATTGATATTTGGCTAGTGAAATGGGATTATCACATGACTGGAGGCATGTTAGAGTCCCAAAACCAGAATAAAGAAACACACAGAATTATTAGGATTAACACAAACAGGATAACAAGAATACTCAAATCTGATAGAGAACCGGCCAAAGATCACACTCTCTTTCGATAATAATTCTTGGATCCCTTCCCCACTAACTTCCCACCAAATTATAACCACACACATACTCTAAAACATGAAAATATAACTGCCATAGAGATATAATTGACTCTACAATATAAACTACCTACTATATATTAATGTTGGCCCGCCCCTTTGGTGTTTTAGCCCTCCTAGAATATACAATCCATGTTTTGAGCTTCTTTCCCCATGATCTAGTATGTTTCCCTCATTACTAGGTTCACATATGAAACTGGGTTTCTATCATTACCACCTGTTGCGCCGCTAGCCTTAATGCAACCCAGTTCCAAATGTGGACCTTGGTAATGGGGGAATCAAGCCCAAAACATGGATTGCATATTCGAGGAGGCCTAAAACACAAAAGGTGTAGATCAACATTAATATATACTAGGTAGTTTATATTGTAGAGTCCGTTATATCTCTGTGGCAGTTATGTTTTCATGTTTTAGAGTATGTGTGGTTATAAGTTGGTGGGAAGTTAGTGGGGAAGGGATCTAAGAATTATTATCAAAAGAGAGTATGGTCTGGGCTTGTGGAGAGAGTTTCTCTATCATATTTGAGTGTTCTTGTTGTACTATTTGTGTTAACCCTAATCATTCTATGCTTCTTTATTCTGATTTTTGGACTCTAATATTGGTCCAACCTGCTGGATGTAAGAGGGGTTGTATGCTTAGAAGAAATGCCGAAGATGTCAGATAGGGTTAATGTTTAGGAAGAGAGGGTGGTGACACAAGAAGGAAATATGGAAGAAATCAGAGGTATTATGCAACGATTGATGTTTATACAACAACATGGTTCTCTTTTACAAGAGATCAACAAGCAATTAAGAACAAGGGGTGAAGCAACACCATTGAAGGGGACATCCATTACTGCTGATCAGTCATCTCAATCTGAGTCTCAAGAACATCAAAGTGATCAATTGGAGTATAGGATGTCTGTTAAGAAAGTAGAAGTACTAATGTTTGACGGTTGAAATCTAGTGGCATGGATTATTAGGGTTGAAATTTATTTCAAAGTCTAGAATATTTTCGATGAAGTTAAGGTCAAGTTGGCACATGTAAGTATGGAAGGCCCTACCATTCATTGGTTTAATCTTCTTAAGAAGACCGAAGTTAATCTAACTCGGGAAAAACTTAACGCACTCTCATAGCTCGTTATGGAAGGTGTAGATATGAAAATCCTTTTGAAGAATTGGCAACATTAAAACAAATTGAAAAATGTGGAAGAATTTATTGAAGCCTTTGAGTTGATTTCTTCACAAGTTCCACGTCTACTAGAAGTGCAATTTATTGGCTATTTCATGAGCGGATTACAATCTCATATTCGAAGAAGAGTTCGAACGCTAAATCCATTGTCTAGAGGGCAATTAATGCGCATGGCAAAGGATGTTGAAGAGGAATTGATAGAGGAAGGGGAGATTTCACAAAAGACATTAGGGAAGGAGAAGTTATGGAGCAATTTCGTCTAGGGCAGTGTTGGTCTGGGCGGTTTTCAACCATATGTAGGGCCTACATCAATTCAAAAGAAATTGGGCAGTCTTTTCAAATGGGCAGAACCAGTACATCAAGATGGGGTTCTAACAAGATTCATGACTCTAAAGGAAGCTAGTAACACAGGTTCTGCATCAAATAGAAATGCTTTCTTTATCCCTAGTCTCTATAGCACAAAAAGGAGGAGATAAGCGGGTTCATGGAAAAATTAAGAGGAATTCGTTCCATTTCTTACCCATAATTAATGGAATGAAGGGCAAAGGGATTATGCTTCAAATGCGTTGAAAAATTCCACCCACTTCACCAATGTGCAGAGAAACAATTGAAGTTATTAGTGTTAGAAGAAAATGAAAGATTAAATTCAGATGGAGAGATAGTGGATCTTAAGGCAGAGAATTCAGAGGATGAGGAGTTGGAGTGTAAATTTATGGGATTATTGGGTATGAATTCAAAGAGTACAAATGACAATAGAACCATGAAGTTAGAAGGCAAATTAATGGGGATTGATATCGTGGTGCTTATAGATTGTGGAGCCAACCATAATTTTATTTCTCCCCAACTAACTGTAGCTCTTTGATTGAAAGTGCAAGAGACAAGGAAATTGAGAATTAAACTTGGTGATGCGTATAAAGTGTTTACTAAAGGGAAAGTGTCCCGAGTTATACATTCGCTTTTGAACTTTTGAGTTGAAAACAGGGGCATATGCAATTCTGATGGACATGTTGTTCGAGAAGGAACTCCCTCTGGTGCCCAAAAAAAACCCATCAATCGAAAGAGAATGCCCTTGCAAAAGGCAACACAAGGAGCATGTTACCACCTAAGCGAAGTCAATAACATGCTATAGTGTTGCAGGAAGGGCAGAGTCCTATTAGTGTGTGTCCCCATACCCTTACCCACACTATCTAAAGGAGGAAATCGAAAGACATGCTCAAGAAATGATGCAATTGGGGGTTATTCGGCCTAGTGCAAGTTCTTTCTCTAGTCCTATTTTATTGATAAAAAATAGGATTCATCATAGAGAATGTGTGTTGATTATAGAACATTAAATTAGGTCACAATTCTAGATAAGTACCCTATCCTTGAGGTTGATGACTTGCTTGATGAGTTATTTGGAGCTATGATTTTTTCAAAAATTGACTATAAATCGGGGTATCATCAGATTAGAGTAAAGGAGGAAGACATTCATAAGGTTGCATTTCGCATTCGCAATGGACATTATGAGTTCTTAGTTATGCCTTTTGGTTCACTAATACCCCTGCAACCTTTCAAGCAGCAATGGATGATTTATTTAGACCGTTCCTTCTTAAGTTTGTATTGGTTTTCTTTGATGATATTTCTGTGTTCAGTTTTGATTGGCCTACACATTTGTCTCATCTTTCTATGGTGTTGGAAGATCATATGAATCAGTTTGTGGCTAACTCCAAGAAGTGTAGTTTTGGCACCACAACAGTGGAATATTTGGGTCATATCATTTCTGGACAAGGTGTTTCAGTTGACCCTTTTAAAATCCAATGTATTTTGGATTGGCTGATTCCAAAGAATGTCAAATGAGTAAGAGGTTTTTTTTGGGTTCGACAGGTTACTACCGGAAATTTGTAGAAAATTATGGTAAAGTGGCTAAGCCTTTGACAAAACTGACTAAGAAGGATAATTTTCACTGGGGATCGTTAGTCTTTCTTGGAACTCAAAAAAGTCTTGACTAGTCCCCCGTTCTTGCACTTCCAGATTTTTCCAAGCCTTTTGAGATTGAGTGTGACCCTCTGGAAGATGAATTGGCACTCTATTAATTCAAAATAGAAAACGAATAGCTTATTTTTGTAAAGCTTTATGAGAAGAGAATTTGTCAAAATCTGCATATGAAAAAGATTTGATGGCTTTGGTTTTGTTTGTACAACATTGGTGCCCCTATCTTCTCGGGAGACCTTTTATAGTGGATACTTATCAAAAGAGCCTTAAACATTTACTACAACAACAAATCACAATCATAGATCAACAATGTTGGATGGCCAAGTTATTGGGTTACCAATTTGAAGTTATTTACAAATCAGGTCTGAAAACATAAAGCTGCTGATTCATTATCCAGAATATATGAAGAAGGTGAATATCACACTTTAGTGTCTTACTCTACATGGGAGGAAGGTGAAAATCTTATTGAAGATGCTAAACAAGACCATCAATTGCAGAAAATTATGACTGATTTAACCAACAATCCAGATTCTCATACAGCTACATTTCGTTCTTCAAGATTCAATAACTGGTGTCATAATAGGGAATTAAAAGTATCAAGAAAAACTGTCAAGACAGTGTCCGTTTGTCAAGTTACCAATAGCAAATAGAATTGAACCGTAGCATAAAATGCACTGACAGTTAGTGATCTGACTGCCATTTTTTCTGAGCTTGTGAAGATGAGCGTTAAGGGAAATACTTAATGGTTGTACCTAAAGATTTGTGGTAAAGTTGGTAGATAGTATCAACTTAGACAATTGATATATGGCTAGTGAAATTGGATTATCACATGACCGGAGGCATATTGTCAGAAGAGTTAGCACAACATACTTTCACTAAACGGTGTGAATAAGCTTATTCACAGCTGACAGGTAAATTTTCTGGAGACTGCCAATCATTCACCAAACCTATAAAATATTGTGGAGAGAATATAATGTCCACCGCCATTTATTTTGCCAGGAGTCCAGGAGTTGTTCCTAAACTTTTTAATATAAAACTTTGACCTGCTTGTACTGGATTCACAATTGGTCATTTTAATAGTTTTTTTTTCCATTCTACTGCTAACGCGTTTGTTTAAAATTTGTCTGGTTATATATCCTCTCCAATGATGTATTCTTCTGTTGTCTTGAAGCAAAGTAATATAATATTCTTCCTTTCAGAATCAACTTGCACAAGAAACTATTCATTTTAAGGATGAACAATTGAGGGAGGCACACTCATGGATTTCACATGTTCAAGAAATGGATGCTTTGCATACCTCCACTATCCAGTCACTGCAAGCTGAGCTACGAGAGCGCACTGAGCAGTTTAACCAATGCTGGATTGGAATCCAACGACAGGTTAGATTGCTAATGCTTTGTGCCTCTGTTTGCTATGAAAGTGTGATCATGGATTTTTTCCTCTGTGCTATATTGTGCATCCGCAATCTTTTATTTGGTTGCTTCCTCTTCTATAACTAATCTTTGGCGCCTTGCTAGTTTGTTGAAATGGATCGCCATCATATGCAAGTCACACAACAACTTCAACTGGAGTTGTCTGAGGCAAGGGAAGGTTCTGGAAAATATAAAGATAACCAACAAGTTAATCCTGTAAACTCCGTGGATTCATCTTCTATAATGCAAACCAGATTAATGTAAAAGACGACATCAAATCAAATGCTCTGTTGGGGTTCACATCTAACGCAAGTGTAGATGGAACTACAGCATATATTTCAACTTCAAACTTCTTCGAAGGTAAGATAAAGTGTGGAGGCTTTACTTTTGATTTCATGCTACAGTAGCACAGTACACAATCTCTTCTGTGCATGCTAGTTAAGATCTTTCTTTTGTCTGTTAGGAATTGGAGAACATATTTTCTCATGTTGTGTGCTTGCTTTTGTTATTTATCATTGAGATGTGTTACTTCTTGGTAATATTGTTGGTAAATTTTGTTAATACTCATTGAAACTGTTTGTTATAACTGTATATCTGCCCAGTGTGTAAACTCATTAATCTATTATATTATTGGAACTGAAAGTTTTGTGTTTGGTTGAAAAACCATGATAAGCCTGTGATGACATCATTGCTTTTTTTTTTGGGAAGAATAAGCATGGATATTTAGCCTATTTGTTTATGAATTGTTCTGTTTGATGAATTTATTGGATGCTCCTTTGTCTTACCTGTTCCTAATTTAGTATTGTTTAAATTTCATTGAGAGATCAATATCAACATTTTGTCAATCAACGCTGTCCATACAACCAATGAA
>JAGFNQ010004101.1:0-18768 GCA_024364735.1 Boesenbergia rotunda | reverse complement strand
GATAAATACGGACACTATCAATTCTGTTGAGACTAGCATGGGTTATTCTCTAATCAGCTGATTCTCACTGGCTGGTGACATTGGGATGTCCGGAGATAAACATGGGTGCTAGTTAAGGGAACTAGTTCATTGGAGTGACTAGCTGTAAGACTTCATATGGAATCTATCTATAGATATGTCAATAAAGTTCTTACTGCGGCTTAAGTGCGATGTTCCTTTGACTTGCGGTGTTCAAGTCATCTTGGTCATGGTGACTTATACTTTAACATCTTAAGCAAGCATCTCCAAGGAGGTGTGGACCCAGGATGATTGGGTATAAGCCGAAGTGCCCGAAGATGTTTGAACAGCCTACAAAGGATTCACCACTCCTTGCGAGGAGATGTATACCCCAGGCCTATCGTCGGATTGTTACTCAAAACCTCTGGCCAGAGTATATCATGTTTAGAGTACGAGTCTCTAAAATACATGAGAGTAACTAGAAATCCAAAGGACGAGAAAGACACTACTTGGGCTAGGTGTGACGTAGTCAGCCTAGTGGGGACTGACACAAATAGACCGTGTCCTGAACCAAGTGGGTATAAGATGGTGAAGGGAATGGGGCACGATTCATTAGAGCTGCTGAAGGGTTTCAGAATAATTTCTTCTGAGGTCAAACCGTTGATCTTTCGATTAATTGGGGATCATGATGTACTACTAGGTGCCACTCATGATCGTTCTATAATTTGTTGATTATAGACGGCCAACATAAATCGAAAGCCTATTTAGTCACACGCACTACGAGTAATCCGAGGGATTTAAAACGAGTTGAAAATTGGATTTTCCGATCAAGAGAAATAAGTCGAATCTGAGTTAATCAGAGGTGCAATGGAAGCTAAAATTGGCTAAGTCTTTTGAAGGCTTATTGGGCGAATTAAATGAGTTTAATTCGCGTTGCTTCGGCTCGGTTTGGGCCGGCCAAAGAGGGTGCCAACCCTCCTTGGTTGGCCGGCCACTTATTGGGGAGAAAACCAATTAATTTTGGTTTAATTAATAAAGTAAATCTAGCGTGATTTATTTTATAAATTATGGATAAATAAATATATATAAAGAAATTTATATAAATAAATTTATAGAAATTTATTCTTTTTATGGAAGTTAAAATAATCCATGAATTGGTTTATTTTAATTTTATAAAATCAATTATGAATTGATTTTTCCATAATAAGAATGATTATAAATTTCTTATAAAATTTATTCCATAATAAAAGGAGAGACTAATTAGTTTTATTATAAAGTTAGTTATAATAAAACTTGGTTTAAACAGAATAATTCATAAGAGAATTTATAGGATAAATTTCTTATGATAATTAATTAGTTTTATTATAAAGTTAGTTATAATAAAATTCATAAGAGAATTTATAGGATAAATTTCTTATGATAACTAATTAGTTTTATTATAAAGTTAGTTATAATAAAACATGGTTTAAACGGAATAATTCATAAGAGAATATATAGGATAAATTTCTTATGATAATTAATTAGTTTTATTATAAAGTTAGTTATAATAAAATTTATAAGAGAATTTATAGGATAAATTTCTTATGATAACTAATTAGTTTTATTATAAAGTTAGTTATAATAAAACTTGGTTTAAACGGAATAATTCATAAGAGAATTTATAGAATCAATTTCTTATGATAACTAATTCCGTTAATTCCATTAATTCGGTTAAGAGGAGACTTGGCAAGGGAGAAGCAACTATATAAGGAACCATAGGCAAGCCTTGGATTCCTAAGATTTTGATAATCGAAATAGAGCTCTCCCTCTCTCTCTTCTCTTCTCTCCTCCTTCCCCCTCCCTTCCATTAGGGCCGGCGGCCACCCTAGCTCCATTAGGGCCGGCGCCCAACCTACACCAAGGCAAGGTGTTGCCGTGAGCTTCAAGGAGAAGAAGAAACCAACCAAGAAGAAGAAGAAGCGGATCACATCTCCCTCTCTCTCGGAATTCAATTCCGTTACTTCGTTGGTTAGTTTCCTTTTCTTCTCTTGATCTTCTTTGTTGTGCCTATAGAGAATCTAGTAGTTCTCATCGGCACAAAACTCGTGACTTTGCGAAGTCATCCCGAAGAGAACTCGGCGTGGACGCGAATAGAGGCGAAGCTTCCAAGGGACGCTACGGTTGGATCTCGTCCCTTACTTCAAGTTACGCGAGGTACTTGGTAAATTAGTTTACTATTCCGCAAAGTTTTATTTTATGATTATGTCAACACACCATAAGATTGCATGCTAGATACGAAGTTAAAATAATTTAGGAAATTATTTTATGCAAATTCTACCGCTGCACGTAAAAATTTAAAATTTTACGAACTCGTATCCTTGTCGACATGCACCCGGTCCCAACAAAGACATGATCAGGTGATTATCCTAGAAATACAATTTGAGGTTAAGTGATGAGAATGATAATGAATGCATCAATATACATTCATTAAATCCTATTTATTTTTCGAATTGAATAACCCTTTTTATCAATTCGGGAGATCGTAGGAACATCTCCAAATAGGTTGACATCCAACCATAGATAAGAACAACCATGGCTGGGGCCATCAAGTTATTCTTAGCTGTGAAGGTAGGTATTTATACCGATTACATATTACATATATGTAACTATCACATTATGCTATCAACTAATTGAATGTTTGCATAAATCATTGGGTTGTTAACTCATTAACAAGTATGCAACAATATACATAGCACCCAACTGCACCTCTCTTTACATTGACCTTGGCTGTGGCACAACAAATCGATGCTCTAAGCTTAAGGCTGACCCATTAATCAAGAAATAGTTTTAATATGGTTGGAGCTCATTCAACCGTTTAGTCATACTTGGATGTGTCCAACAACCAAAACTAAGGATTGACCTCTGACTCCAACTATATTAATCATAAACTAATTCCATGGTTTGAACATGTCGAGGTTCAAGCCGGGCATGGATGTGTCCATCAACCCAAACGAGAAACAAATCTCCGATTCTAACCATATTAATGGAAGGTGTTGGCCTTAATATTTTGTAAGGGGTTTTAGGTCTCATCCTTTTTTCTTTTAAGCACATTCATGACATATAATTATGTCATGTTCTAACGATTTCCATAATAAAGTATGTATGTGACTTAATTTATCAAGTCTCATTAATTGAATTGGGAACCGGATCTCCTACTTCTAATTTCATACTTTATTCAAGGAATTATTTTGGGAAACAATTTCCTAAATTATCATAATCAATTTCGGAATTAATATGTTTAAGACTTTGATTTCTCTAAATCAAATCTTATTAAATTATGAGACAGATTCCCTTAATTCAACCACATATTATTTTCATGAAAATCTTATTTAAGGAAATATACTCTATAGGAAACAATTTTCCTAATTAATTTTGGAGACAATGATATGTAAGAGCATCACCTCATAAATCAAATAAGGAAATTATCGTTTGAGAATCACCTCAAAATTTCCAAGATTTGATCACATATTTATTTATGGAAAATTAATATCAGTAAATGACTTAATTTGGACGGCTCCCCGAGGCTCAATCCAAAATAAGAATTTATTGATAATATAATATGGACGGCTCCCCGAGGCTCAATCCAAATTAAATATTTGACAATTTAAATTCAATTTAGAAAATTTTAATTATAACAACTAACTTTAAATTGGACGACTCCTCGAGGCTCAATCCAAAATAAAGAATTTTGTAAATAATTTAATTTCCAATTATGAATTTAAATGCTAATTAATATTCTCATAAATTGTCTAGACTTTCTTGAAAGAAAGTGCCCAAAATTATGAGCTTTCCATAAATGGAAAGATTCCAAAATAAAAAAAAATTTCAGAATAATTGTAAGTTTCTGGTACAAAGAAAACTTACGTATTTTCAAGATTGAAAAATTTCCAAAATAGGAAATTTCCAAAATTGGAAAGCTTCCAAAAATGGAAGGTTTTCACAATTATCATAAAATTTCAGAAACAAGGATATTTCAAAAGTTTGCGAAATTTCATGCGGATTTCCAAACTTTGAAATTCTTAAATCTAAAATTTACCATAATTGGAAAGTTTCCATAATTGGAAAATTTTCCAAAATTGAGATCATGATAAAGTTTTCCGTAAAACAATTATATGATTATGTCGAACACTAACCGGCTCTGATACCACTATTGGGGCCGGGTGCATGTTGACATGGATGTGGGTTCGTAATTTTAAAATTAATTATGTGCAGCGAAAGGTTTAGAATAAATAATTTCTCAAATTATTTAACCACACATCAAAGCATGCAACCTTATGTTGAGTAGACATGATCATATATTTAAAAAGTTTGCGGAAACGTAAACTAATTTACTTGTTACCTCGCGTAACTCGAAGAAAGGGACGAGATCTAACCGTAAGCGTCCCTCGGAAGCTCCGCCTCTATTCGCGTCCACGCCGAGTATCTTCGGGATGACTTCGCAAAGCCACGAGTTTCATGTTCTCGAGAACTACTAGATTCTCCGAAACGCCACAAGAAACCAAGAGAGAAGTAATCATATCAAAAAAACTCACCACCAAGGTTGGCCAGAATCACAATTCCGGCGAGGAGGAGGAAGATGACTTGCGCCTAATCCCAAGGTGATGATGGCCGGAGAGGAAGATCGTCTTAACGGAAGAACTTCATCGCCTCGGTGCTTCTCCTTGTGCTCACAGCAAGAAGAAGGGAGAGGCCGACCAAGAGAAAGAAGGGAGGAGAGGGAGAGAGCCCAAACAAGAATACTTGGATTATTTCGAATGAAAACCAAGTCTTGCCTTGAGTCCTTTATATAGTGGCCTCTCAACCGCCAAGTATCTTTTTTTTTATGGAATAAATTTTTATAAGAAATTTATCATATAAATTTTCTATGACTTATTCCATCATGCCAAGTCTTGATTTTATATCATGGTTAAAATCATATTTTAATTCATGATAAAATCAACCAAGTCTCTTTTTCTTATGGAATAAATTTTCATAAGAAATTTATCATATAAATTTATTTATATAAATTTCTTTATCATGGTAAATCAATCCATGATTGATTTTATAAAATAAAATAAACCAATCCATGGTTCATTTTAATTTCCATGAAAATTAAATTTTATATAAATTTCTTTATCATGGTAAATCAATCCATGATTGATTTTATAAAATAAAATAAACCAATCCATGGTTCATTTTAATTTCCATGGAAAAATAAACCAAACCTTAGTTTATATAAAAAATTTATATCATCCATAATTTTATAAAACAAACCACACTTGATTTATTTTATAAATTGAACCAAACAATTTGGTTCCATCCCTTTGTTGTGGCCGGCCAAGCAAAGAGGGTGGGGACCCTCTTTGGCCGGCCTATCCAGGCCACACCCCAATGAATTAAACTTATTTAATTCATCTATTAAGTCTTCATAAGACTTAGCCATTTTACGCTTCCGATGCGTCTCTGAAAAATTCAGATTCGACTTATCGTTTGGCTCAACCAAACCTAATCTCTCTTGATTGGAAAATCTAATTTTCAACTCGTTTTAAATCCCTCGGATTACTCGTAGTGTGTGTGACTAAATAGGCTTTCGATCTATGTTGGTCGTCTATAATTAACCAATTATAGAACGCTCATGAGTGGCACCTAGTAGTACATCATGATCCCCAATTAATCCAATGATCAACGGTTAACCTCAGAAACAATTCTGAAACTCTTCAGCAGCTATAATGAATCGTGCCATATTCCCTTCACCATCTTATACCCACTTGGTTCGGGACATGGCCTATGTGTGTCAGTCCCCACTAGGCTGACTACGTCACACCTAGCCCAAGTAACGTTTTCTCGTCCTACGGATTCTAATTACTCTCATGTACTTAAGAGATTCATACTCTGAACATGTCATGCTCTGGCCAGAGGCTTCGAGTAACAATCCGATAATAGGCCTCGGGTATACATCTCCTCGCAAGGAGTGGTGAATTTTTTTAGGTTGTTCAAATATTTTCGGGCACTTCGACTTATACCCAATCATCGTGGGTCCACACCTCCTTGGAGATGCTTGTTTAAGATATCAAAGTATAAGTCTCCATGACCAAGATGACTTGAACACCGCAAGTCAAAGGAACATCGCACTTAAGCTGCAGTAAGAACTTCACTGACAAGTCTGTATATGTAGACTACCATATGAAGTTTTACAGCCAGTCACTCCAATGAACTAGTTCCCTTAACTAGCATTCATGTTTATCTCCGGACATCCCAATGTCATCCGCCAGTGAGAATCAGCTGATTAGAGAATAACTCATGCTAGTCTCAACAGAATTGATAGTGTCCGTATTTATCAATTCATCGACTAGGGACAATTTCAATACTTCACAATTGCACATGTAGAGATAATCACTAGTTGTGAATTCATCACAAATTCTCTCATGCTGTGAATTGTACTGCAAAAATTCAGTAAATGAGTTTAAGATCTCAATCAAATACATAAATATGTATACTCAAATAGTGAACATTCATTTATTAAAATAAATGATTACAATCATAAGGCGATTGCCTTAGGACACTTTTCTCATATCACTAACATTTTATACGTCCACACTAACGTGGCATGCAAATTCTCGGTGTCTGAGATGTTGGTATATTTTGAAAATTAATTGTTTAGAGGAATCAATTTATTCTCGATTTCTAAAGTAGCGTATGTTGTGATTCTCAGGTTTTTCATAATGGTCTTTACCTCACTAGCTACAATTCATAAGGATAATAAACTTACTGACCCAAACTACGTATACTGGAAGAGGAACCTAGGCTTTGTCCTCACTGCTGAAGAGTATAAATTTGTACTCTCCGAGGAATATCCGGAAAAGCCTAGAGAGGACTCTGGTGAAGAGTTGAGGGACCGTTACAAGAAGTGGAAGAAGCCAGATGAGATGGCGCGATGCTACATTCTGACATCTATGTCGAACGTGCTGCAACATCAGCATCAGGTCATGCCCACTGCTAGTGACATGATACTGAACCTCAAAGATCTCTTTGGGCACCAAGGTCGAGCTGCTAGGTAGTTCGCGATGAAGAGTCTGATGTCGACCACTATGGTTGATGGGACATCCGTAAGGGATCATGTCCTAAAAATGATGGTTCACCTCAATGAGATTGAGGTACTAGGAGCTGAAATCGATAGGGAATCCCAGGTCAATATTATACTCCAGTCTCTGCCTAGGAGTTTGAGCAGTTCAGACTCAACTATAATATGAACAAAAGGAATTATACGTTGGGCGAATTGCTAGGAGAACTCTAGTGTTGGGACCGGGTGCATGTTGACATGGATGCGGGTTCGTAATTTTAAAATTAATTACATGCAGCGGAAGGATTAGCATAAATAATTTCTCAAATTATTTAACCACACATCTAAGCATGCAACCTTATGTTGTGTAGACATGATCATATATTTAAAATTTTGCAGAAACGTAAACTAATTTACTTGTTACCTCGCGTAACTCGAAGAAAGGGACGAGATCCAACCGTAAGCGTCCCTCGGAAGCTCCTCCTCAATTCGCGTCCACGCCGAGAATCTTCGGGATGACTTCGCAAAGCCATGAGTTTCGTGTTGACAAGAACTACTAGATTCTCCAAAGGCACGACAAGAATACCAAGAGAGAGATGGGAAGACTAACCATCAAACGAAGAACGGAATCAAGATTCCGGGTGGAAGGAAGGAGTTGCGCCCGCTTCTTCTTCTTCTTCGGCAGCTGCTTGGTGGATGAAGCTCATGGCAACAAAGGGGTCCTCCTTTTAGGGCCGGCGGCACTAGAGGTGGGAGAGGGAGAGAAGGAGAGAGAGAGAGGGCTTATTTCTTGATCTCTTAGATTAATTTCCAAGCCTTGCCTTGGTGCCTTTATATAGTAGCCTCTCAATCGCCAAGTCTCCTTTTTATGGAATAAATTTTTATAAGAAATTTATCATATAAATTTTTCTATGAATTATTCCATCATGCCAAGTTTTATCATAATTTAATTTATGATAAAAACAACCATGTCTCCCTTTTCTTATGGAAAGAAATTTCTTTATATAAATTTTTTTATCATGGTAAATCAATCCATTATTGATTTTATAAAATAAAATAAACCAATCCATGGTTCATTTTAATTTCCATGAAAAATAAATCTCTTTATATAAATTTCTTTATATAAATTTCTTAAATAAATTTCTTTATCCATAATTTTATAAAACAAACCATGCTCGGTTTATTTTGTAATTTGAACCAAAATTCGGTTTCCCCCTTTTTATGTGGTCGGCCATACAAAGATGGTAGCGACCCTCTTTGGCCGGCCAAACCCAAGCCAAAACCATACGAATTAAACTCATTTAATTCGACCAATAAGTCTTCAAAAGACTTAGTCATTTTATGCTTCCGATCCGTCACTGAAAATTCAGATTCGACTTATCTCTCTTGATCGGAAAATCTAATTTTCAACTCATTTTAAATCCCTCGGATTACTCGTAGTGCGTGTGACTAAATAGGCTTTCGATTTATGATGGTCGTCTATAATTAACCAATTATAGAACGATCATGAGTGACACCTAGTAGTACATCATGATCCCCAATTAATCGAAAGATCAACGGTTGACCTCAGAAATTATTCTGAAACCCTTCAGCAGCTATAATGAATCGTGCCTCATTCCGTTCACCATCTTATACCCACTTGGTACAGGACATGGTCTATGTGTGGCAGTCCCCACTAGGCTGACTACGTCACACCAAGCCCAAGCAATGCCTTTCTCGTCCAACGGATTCTAATTACTCTCATGTATTTAAGAGATTCATACTCCGAACATGTCATGCTCTGGCCAGAGGCTTTGAGTAACAATCCGACGATAGGCCTTGGGTATACATCTCCTCGCAAGGAGTGGTGAATCCTTTGTAGGCTGTTCAAACATCTTCGGTCACTTCGGCTTATACCCAACCATCCTGGGTCCACACCTCCTTGGAGATGCTTGCTTAAGATGTCAAAGTATAAGTTTCCATGACCAAGATGACTTGAACACCGCAAGTCAAAGGAACATCTCACTTAAGCTGTTCTTACTTCACTGACATGTCTTTATATAGACTACCATATGAAGTTTTACAGCTAGTCACTCTAATGAACTAGTTCCCTTAACTAGCATTCATGTTTATCTCCGGACATCCCAATCTCACCAGCCAGTGAGAATCAGCTGATTAGAGAATAACCCATGCTAGTCTCAACAGAATTGATAGTGTCCGTATCTATCAATTCATCGACTAGGGACAAATTCAATACTTCACAATTGCACATGTAAAGATAATCACTCGTTGAGAATTCATCACAAATTCTCTCATGCTGTGAATTGTATTGCGGACATTCAGTAAATGAGTTTATGATCTCAATCAAATACACAGATATGTATACTCAAATAGTGAATATTCATTTATAAAATAAATGATTACAATCATAAAGCGATTGCCTTAGGACACTTCTCTCATATTACTAACAAACTCCCACTTGGCCTAATGTCAATCGCTACGGTATCCAATACCACAGGCTCTAACATGACCGTCAAACTTACTTTGAGGCAAGGCCTTAGTTAAGGGATCCGCTAAATTCCTTTCAGTGGGAATTCTCTCAATTTGGATATCATTCCTACTTATAATCTCTCTGATCAGATGATAGCGGCGAAGCACATGTTTGGATCTCTGATGAGACCTTGGTTCCTTTGCTTGTGCAATAGCTCCATTATTGTCGCAGTAAACCGGTATTGCTTCATCAATGGTTGGAACCACGCCAAGATCTGAGACAAACTTCTTGATCCAGACTGCTACTTTTGCTGCTTCCGAAGCTGCAATATATTCCGCTTCCGTGGTAGAATCCGCTACGGTGTCTTGTTTGGAACTCTTCCAACTTATTCCGCCTCCATTCAAGATAAATATGTATCTAGACTGAGATTTGGAGTCATCCTTATCTGTCTGGAAACTGGCATCTGTATACTCACGTATCACCATATCACCTTCTCCATATATTAGGAACACATCCTTAGTTCTTCTCAAGTACTTAAGGATTGTCTTGACAGCCACCCAATGATCCATTCTTTGGATGAGACTGGTATCTGCTCGTGACGCTCAGAGCATACGATATATCGGGCCTAGTACATAACATAGCATACATGATAGATCCTATCGCCGATGCATAATGAATCTTATTCATGCTAATCCTCTCGTCTTCTCTGCGCGGACACATAGACTTTGAAAGGTTGATCCCATGACTGATAGGAAGGTAACCTTTCTTGGATCCCGACATGCTAAACCTTTTTAGCACTCGGTCAATATATGTAGACTGCGAAAGACCAAGCAACCGTTTTGATCTATCTCTATAGATTCTAATCCCAAGGATATAGGTTGCTTCTCCCAGGTCTTTCATGGAGAAAGTTTTGGACAACCAAATTTTAACCGACTATAAGACTGATATATCGTTTCCTATAAGTAATATGTCATCGACATATAACACTAGGAATACAACTGCACTCCCACTAACCTTCTTGTACACACAAGGTTCGTCAGGATTTTGTGAGAAATCAAACTCTTTGATTGTCTCATCAAAACGGATGTTCCAGCTCCTGGATGCTTGCTTCAGTCCATATATGGATCGTCGAAGCTTGCATACTTTGGTTTTATCAACCGATGTGAAACCTTCAGGTTGAATCATGTATACATCTTCAAGCAGGTTTCCATTAAGGAAAGTTGTTTTCACATCCATTTGTCATATCTCATAATCTTAATGAGCTGCTTTGGCCAGGAGCATCCGAATGGATTTAAGCATAGCTACTGGCGAATAGGTTTCGTCATAATCAATTTCTTGTTTCTGACGATATCTTTTTGCCACTAGTCTAGCCTTAAAGGTAACAACATTACCTTCCATGTCGGTTTTCTTCATGAAAACGCACTTGCACCCTATGGGCTTAATCCCTTCAGGTGGGTTAACCAAGTCCCATACTTGATTTTCGTACATGGAATCCATTTCCGACTTCATGGCTTCAAGTCATTTGTCCCTTTCTGAATTTTTCAGAACATCTTCATAACTGATAGGTTCATCATCGCTAATGTGTAACATGTCGTTCGATTCACTTATGAGAAATCCGTATCTCTCTGGAATATTGCGTGACCTATCAGACCTACGAAGATGTGGTGTTGTTTTAGGTTCAGCTGATAGCTCATCATCATGAGTTCTCGATTGTGGGTCTAGACTAGGTGTCTCTGTAATGTCTAATGGAGTTTCTTGAACTTCTTCAAGTTCAATATTACTCCCACTATTTTCTTGTAAACTAAATTCTTTTTTCAGAAATACAGCATGCCTTGAAACAAACACCTTTTGTTCCAAGGGATGATAGAATTGGTAACCTTTCATTTCTTTAGGGTATCCAATAAATAGACATTTATCAGACTTAGCATCCAATTTGTACGATACAGTACGCTTCACATAAAAAGGACAACCCCATATCTTAAGGTGAGTTAAGTGAGGTTTCTTAATATTCCATGCCTCATATGGAGTAGTAGAGACTACCTTGGTCGGGACTCTGTTTAGCAAGTAAATAGCTGTCTTTAGTGCATAGCCCCAAAAGGATTTTGGAAGTGTTGCATGATTCATCATAGATCTAATCCATTAAGGTTCGGTTATGCCTCTCAGATACACCATTATGCTGTGGTGTATACGGCGGAGTCCATTGGGACAATATCCCATTGCCCCTAAGATAATCTTGAACTCTTGACTTAAGTATTCACCACCCCGATCGGATCGAAGCATCTTAATACTTTTGCCAAGCTGTTTCTCCACTTCATTTCTAAACTCTTTGAATTTCTCAAATGCTTCAGATTTGTGTTTCCTTAAGAACACATACTCGAATCGTGAGTGATCATCGATAAAGGTAATGAAGTAGCTATAGCCTCCTTGTGCAAGAGTTGACATTGGTCCACATACATCAGTATGTATTAGACCAAGCAATTCTTCCACTGGTTTACCTTTTCTGGAAAAGGGTAATTTGGCCATCTTGCCTTTTAAGCATGATTCGCATGTATCAAATGAACCGTGTTCAAATGATTCCAGAATTCCACATCGGTGTAATTTGGTCATGCGTTTCTTACTTACATGGCATAGACGACAATGCCACGTATAGGAGTCTATTCGATTATCTATTTGAGCACGTTTGTTGCTAACTTCGATATTGAAAACGTGACCGGATAAATCTAACGTGTAGATACCATTGCACAATGTTCCGGTCCCATAAAGAACACCATTTAAAGTTTTGTAACAACAATTGTTACTAAAAGTTAAATGATAACCTTTTCATTCAAACATGAAATAGATACAATGTTCTTTATTAATGAAGGAATAAAATAACAATTATCCAATTCTAAGACACGTCCAGTAGGGAGCTTCAGCAAATATGTTTCGATGGCAATAGCAGCAATATTTGCTCCATTTCCAACTCGCAAATTTGTTGGGGCAATCGGCCCTGAGATGATATGGAGGATCATGATATTTTGATGTGTGGGCAAAATGGTTAAGTTAGGATTTGTGTTGTTCTCACTGTTGGGACCGGGTGCATGTTGACAAGGATAGGGGTTCGTAATTTTTAAAATTAATTACGTGCAGCGGAAGAATTAGCATAAATAATTTCTCAAATTATTTTAACCACGTATCTAGCATGCAACCTTATGATGTGTGGACATGATCATAAATTAAAATTTTGCAGAAAGTAAACTAATTTACTCAATACCTCGCGTAACCCGTAGAAAGGGACGAGATCCAACCGTAGCGTCCCTTGGAAGCTCCGCCTCTATTCGCGTCCACGCCGAGTTCTCTTCGGGATGACTTCGCAAAGCCACGAGTTTTGTGCCGACGAGAACTACTACATTCTCCAAAGGCACAACTAGAATATTAAGAGAGAAGAAAGGAAACTAACCACCAAGAAACGGAATCTAAATTCCGGGAAGGAAGGAGATGCGTCCCGCTTCTTCTTCTTCTTGTTTGGCTGCTTCTTGGTGGATGTAACTCACGGCAACCCTAGAAGGGGAGGATGGTGCGCCGTGTTAGTGATATGAGAGAAGTGTCCTAAGGCAATCGCCTTATGATTGTAAAACATTTATTTTAATAAATGATAATTCACTATTTGAGTATACATGCTTGTGTATTTGATTGGGATCTTAAACTCATCTACTGAATGTCCGCAATACAACTCACAGCATAAGAGAATTTGTGATGGGATCACAACTAGTGATTATCTCTAAATGTGCAAATGTGAAGTATTGAAAATATCCCTAGTCGATGAATTGATAAATACGGACACTATCAATTCTGTTGAGACTAGCATGGGTTATTCTCTAATTAGCTGATTCTCACTGGCTGGTGACATTGGGATGTCCGAAGATAAACATGGGTGATAGTTAAGGGAACTAGTTCATTGGAGTGACTAGCTGTAAGACATCATATGGAATCTATCTATAGATATGTCAATGAAGTTCTTACTGCGTCTTAAGTGCGATGTTCCTTTGACTTGCAAGCATCCAGGAGCTGGAACATCCGTTTATAAATAGTTATTCCATTTGAAAAATAAATAGGATTTCAATTTATGTATATAGATACATTCTTTAATCATTCTTCTCACATAAGCTCAATTTGTATTTCTAAGATAATCACTCGATCATGTCTTCTCTGAATTTGCGTTCCATTTTGGACACTAATAAACTGACTGGGCCAAACTTCATGGACTGGCTTCGAAACCTAAGCATAATCCTTAAGGCAGAGAAGCTTGCTTATGTCCTTGAAAATCAACTTCCCAACCGTCCTCCTGAAAATGCAACTCTAGACCAGTTTCCTTAGTTGCTCAACCTGCTGAAGACTGTAGAGCCTTCTGTGAAGCAGGATCAAAAGACGATACTGTTAGTTGATTCCTCGAAGAAAGGTTCTAAGAGGAAGGCCAAAGAACAGAATATGGGAAAGAAGAAAAAGGCCAAAAAGACTGAAAATACCCTAAAAGGCACTTGCCATCACTGTGGCAAGGAGGGACACCGACGAAGAAACTGCTAGGTTTATCTTGAGTCCTTGAAGAATAAGGCATCCGATGCCTCATCCTCTTCAAGTATCTTCGTTATTGAATGTCACTCTATTTCCTCAAACATATGGGTACTTGATACTGGGTGTAGCTCACATATATGTAATGACATACAAGGGCTAAGGAATAGAAGAAGACTCGTCAAAGGAGAAGTGAATTTGCGAGTTGGAAACGGAGCAAAGATTGCTGCTGTTGCCATCGGAACATATTTGCTAAAGCTCCCCACTGGACGTGTCTTAGAATTGGATAATTGTTATTTCGTTCCTTCGTTGATAAAGAACATTGTATCTATTTCATGTCTGAATGAAAAGGGTTATCATTTAACTTTTAGTAACAATTGTTGTTACATAACTTTAAATGGTGTTCTTTATGGGAATGGAACTTTGTGCAATGGAATCTACATGTTAGATTTATCCAGTGACATTTTCAATATCGAAGTTAGCAACAAACGTGCTCGAATAGATAATCGAATAGACTCCTACACTTGGCATTGTCGTCTTGGCCATATAAGTAAGAAACGCATGACCGAATTACACCGATGTGGAATTTTGGAATCATTTGAACCTGGTTCATTTGATACATGCGAATCATGCTTAAAAGGCAAGATGACCAGATTACCCTTTTCCGGAAAAGGTAATCCAGTGGGAGAATTGTTTGGTCTAATACATACTGATGTATGTGGACCAATGTCAACTCTTGCACAAGGAGGCTATAGCTACTTCATCACCTTTATCGATGATCACTCATGATTCGGGTATGTGATCTTGATGAAACACAAATCTGAAGCTTTTGATAAATTTAAAGAGTTCGTAAATGAAGTAGAGAAACAGCTTGGCAAAAGTATTAAAATACTTCGATCCGATCGGGGTGGTGAATACTTAAGTCAAGAGTTTCAAGATTATCTTAGGGACAATGGGATATTATCCCAATGGACTCCGCCGTAAACACCACAGCATAATGGTGTATCTGAGAGGCGCAACCGAACCTTGATGGACATGGTTAGGTCGATGATGAATCATGAAACTCTTCCAAAATCCTTTTGGGGCTATGCACTTAAGACAGCTGTTTACTTGCTAAACAGAGTCCCGACCAAGGTAGTCTCTACTACTCTATATGAGATATGGAATAGTAGGAAACCCCACTTAACTCACCTTAAGATATGGGGTTGTCCTGCTTATGTGAAGCGGATTATATCAGACAAATTGGATGCTAAGTCTGATAAATGTCTATTTATTGGATACCCTAAGGAAACGAAAGGTTACCAATTCTATCATCCCTTGGAATAAAAGGTGTTTGTTTCAAGGCATGCTGTATTTCTGGAAAAAGAATTTCTTTTACAAGAAAACAGTGGGAGTGGCATTGAACTTGATGAAGTTCAAGAAACTCCAATAGACATTACAGAGACACCTAGTCTAGACCCACAACCAATACCTCATAATGATGAGCTATCAGTTGAACCTAAGACTACACCACCTCTTCGTAGATCTGATAGGACACGCAATATTCCAGAGAGATACGGATTTCTCGTAAGTGAATCGAACGACGTATTACTCATAAGCGATGACGAACCTATCAGTTATAAAGATGTTCTGAAAAGTTCAGAAAATGACAAATGGCTTGAGGCCATGAAGTCAGAAATGGATTCCATGTACGAAAACCAAGTTTGGGACTTGGTTAACCCACATGAAGGGATTAAGCCCATAGGGTGCAAGTGGGTTTTCAAGAAGAAAACCGACATGGAAGGTAATGTTGTTACCTTTAAGGCTAGATTAGTGGCAAAAGGATATCATCAGAAACAAGGAATTGATTATAACGAAACCTATTCGCCGGTAGCTATGCTTAAATCCATTCGGATGCTCCTAGCCATAGCAGCTCATTATGATTATGAGATATGGCAAATGGATGTGAAAACAGCTTTCCTTAACGGAAGCCTGCTTGAGGATGTATACATGATACAACCTGAAGGTTTCACATCGGTTGATAAAACCAATGTATGCAAGCTTCGACGATCCATATATGGACTGAAGCAAGCATCCAGGAGCTGGAACATCCATTTTGATGAGACAATCAAAAAGTTTGATTTCTCACAAAATCCAGACGAACCTTGTGTGTACAAGAAGGTTAGTGGGAGTGCAGTCGTATTCCTAGAATTATATGTCGATGACATCTTATTTATAGGAAACGATATATCAGTTTTATAGACAGTTAAAATTTGGTTGTCCAAAACTTTCTCCATGAAAGACCTGGGAGAAGCAACCTATATCCTTGGGATTAGAATCTATAGAGATATATCAAAACGGTTGCTTGGTCTTTCGCAGTCTACATATATAGACCGAGTGCTGAAAAGGTTTAGCATGTCGGAATCCAAGAAAGGTTACCTTCCCATCAGGCATGGGATCAACCTTTCAAAGTCTATGTGTCCGCGCACAGAAGACAAGAGGATTTGCATGAATAAGATTCCTTATGCATCCGCGATAGGATCTATCATGTATGCTATGTTATGTACAAGGCCCGATGTATCGTATGCTTTGAGCGTCACAAGCAGATACCAGTCGGATCCAGGAATGGATCATTGGGCGGCTGTTAAGACAATCCTTAAGTACTTAGGAAAACTAAGGATGTGTTCCTAATATATGGAGAAGGAGATATGGTAATACGTGGGTATACAGATGCCAGTTTCCAGACAGATAAGGATGACTCCAAATCTCAGTCTGGATACGTATTTATTTTGAATGGAGGCGTAGTAAGTTGGAAAAGTTTCAAACAAGACACCGTAGCGGATTCCACCATGGAAGCGGAATATATCGCAACTTCGGAAGCAGCAAAGGAAGCAGTCTGGATCAAGAAGTTCGTCTCTGAACTTGGCGTGGTTCCAACCATTGATGATGCAGTGCCGGTTTACTACGACAACAATGGAGCTATTGCACAAGCAAAGGAACCAAGGTCACATCAGCGATCCAAACACGTGCTTCGCCGCTATCATCTGATCAGAGAGATTATAAGTAGGAATGACATACAAATTGAGAAAATTCCCACTGAAAGGAATTTAGCGGATCCTTTAACTAAGGCCTTGCCTCAAAACAAGTTTGAGGGTCATGATAGAGCCTGTGGTATTGGATACCGTAGCGATTGGCATTAGGCCAAGTGGGAGTTTGTTAGTGATATGAGAGAAGTGTCCTAAGGCAATCGCCTTATGATTGTAAAACATTTATTTTAATAAATGATAATTCACTATTTGAGTATACATGCTTGTGTATTTGATTGGGATCTTAAACTCATCTACTGAATGTCCGCAATGCAACTCACAGCATAAGAGAATTTGTGATGGAATCATAACTAGTGATTATCTCTAAATGTGCAAATGTGAAGTATTGAAAATATCCCTAGTCGATGAATTGATAAATACGGACACTATCAATTCTGTTGAGACTAGCATGGGTTATTCTCTAATTAGCTGATTCTCACTGGCTGGTGACATTGGGATGTCCGGAGATAAACATGGGTGCTAGTTAAGGGAACTAGTTCATTGGAGTGACTAGCTGTAAGACTTCATATGGAATCTATCTATAGATATGTCAATGAAGTTCTTACTGCGGCTTAAGTGCGATGTTCCTTTGACTTGCGGTGTTCAAGTCATCTTGGTCTTGGAGACTTATACATTAACATCTTAAGCAAGCATCTCCAAGGAGGTGTGGACCCAGGATGATTGGGTATAAGCCGAAGTGCCCGAAGATGTTTGAACAGCCTACAAAGGATTCACCACTCCTTGCGAGGAGATGTATACCCAGGCCTATCGTCGGATTGTTACTCAAAATCTCTGGCCAGAGTATATCATGTTAAGAGTGCAAGTCTCTTAAATACATGAGAGTAATTAGAAATCCAAAGGACGAGAAAGACATTACTTGGGCTAGGTGTGACGTAGTCAGCCTAGTGGGGACTGACACAAATAGACCGTGTCCTGAACCAAGTGGGTATAAGATGGTGAAGGGAATGGGGCACGATTCATTAGAGCTGCTGAAGGATTTCAGAATAATTTCTTCTGAGGTCAAACCGTTGATCTTTCGATTAATTGGGGATCATGATGTACTACTAGGTGCCACTCATGATCGTTCTATAATTGGTTGATTATAGACGGCCAACATAAATCGAAAGCCTATTTAGTCACACGCACTACGAGTAATCCGAGGGATTTAAAACGAGTTGAAAATTGGATTTTCCGATCAAGAGAAATAAGTCGAATATGAATTTATCAGAGGCGCAATGGAAGCTAAAATGGCTAAGCCTTTTGAAGGCTTTTTGGGCGAATTAAATGAGTTTAATTCGCGTTGGTTCGGCTCGGCTTGGGCCGGCCAAAGAGGGTGCCAACCCTCCTTGGTTGGCCAGCCACAATAGAGGGAGTAAACCAATTAATTTTGGTTTAATTAATAAAACAAATCTAGCGTGATTTGTTTTATAAATTATGGATAAATAAATTTGTATAAAGAAATTTATATAAATAAATTTATAGAAATTTATTCTTTTTATGGAAGTTAAAATAATCCATGAATTGGTTTATTTTAATTTTATAAAATCAATTATGAATTGATTTTTCCATAATAAGAAAGTTTATAAATTTCTTATAAAATTTATTCCATA
>JAGFNQ010004100.1:23001-56417 GCA_024364735.1 Boesenbergia rotunda | reverse complement strand
GTAATTTATTCATTTATGAAATAAATGTCATACAATCTGATAATATATATCGACATTTTTGTGCCATTTTTATAATCGAAAGCAAGCCCAAAATTTGGGGCGTTACAATCCCCTACACCTTATAGAAAGTCCGTCCTCGAACTAAAACAATTCTAGTATGAGGTAATAGTTATTCCTACATCCATGCATAATTAACTAGGAGTAGCACATACTATCATGCATAAAGGAAGTAGTAGGTTTAGAGTTCTTACTTGGAAGCGGCAGGATGAGGGCATGATGAGTGTGATAGTGGTGAGGTAGACCTGCTCTGATACCAACCTGTAACGCCCGCCCTTAATCCCCTAGGGATTCGGTGGCGCTACTTTAACTTTTGTACATTACAACTACACACATGCATTCAAATTATTATTTTTTTTCAATCTAATATATGCGTGGGCATATGTATCATTAAAGCATGCAAGGTTCATGTAGCGGAAGCATAATTATTTTTTATATTTAATCTAGCATGGACATCAAGTATTCATCTTCAAACATAGCATGTATAAAAGAGCATAACATGGGTTTAACATGACAAGTTCCAAAACCTGAAGCAACTAAGAGCAAGAACCTTTTTATCCACCAGCACTATCACACACACACTTGCCCTTCTCCCGCAGCCTCCATAGTTTAGCATCCTTTATCTGTAGCATAAGGGAAAACACTAAACGATAAGCAATAACTTAGTAAGACCCTGTCCTACTCACAAAACCGGATATCATGAAAAGGTAATAGAATATATCACATTCAAGCATGGTAAGCATTTAAGCATGTTAAACATCTAAGCATGTTAACTTCATAGGAAGGTTCTTTTGAAAACATATAAACATAATACATGAGCATAGCATAATCATTAGGGCCCGGCTTGTACTTCATGTTTTGCGCGCGCCCCTAAATGGGAACGAGGTAGCTAATCCCGAACCACTAGGGTTTACTAGGCCTTCTCAAAAGTCCTTCAGCCTAGTATCATAATCATTTGACTCGCTTTAAGAGTCTATAGTACAAGCCATTACAAAATAAAATAGTTATCATGTTCTTCATTTTCATAAAGTATGCTCTTAGTCCCAACCTTCTAGGGAAGCATTCTTTAGGCCCTAAGCCTTCTTCATTCATGCCCTATAGGGCTCATTTTTATACATATGTATACATTCATAATCTTGATAACTAGCCTAGTATAAAGCATGCATTTCATGGGAGCAACCAAGGCTAGGGTCCAAGAGTTCTCTCTTGGCCGAAAGTTGTAATTTGGCTAGCATGCATTCCAATCAACATATCAAGAATCACACAAGCATGTCATATCCTACACAAGATCATTATCATGCTTGGTATTTATTAATCCAATCCCAAGTATAGGGCCCTTTGGCCGAAAGTTAAGGGTGGAGGTAGCTTAGGTTTTTGAAATCAAACATTCACACAACCATTTATACAAACACCTTATCTACACTATCATGTCATACACTAACATAAGATACATCATATGCTAATTAACCTTCATAAACCTAATGTTCCATGCTTTGGCCGAATATCACATGCTAGGGAAAAATTAAGTTTTCCAATCAAACATTCCATTTAAACATCACTTGCATATACATATCATCATCCCAAACATAAGCATATCTCATAGGGTAGTTTATCCTTTACAAACCCTAACTTTAGGGTGTTGCCGAATAGTGTAGGGTAGGGGGGATTAGGGTTTTTGGAATCAAACATTCACACAACCATTTATACAAACACCTTATCTACACTATCATGTCATACACTAACGTAAGATACTTCATAGAGTAATTCAACCCTTGAATCCCTAATTTTTTTCCATGTCTTGGCCAAAACTTGTAGGGGGTGCAAACCCTAATTTTTGTTATCACAACTTGAAGGAAATCAACATATAGGTATACCCTAAGTTCCAAGGGGTCTTCTCATGTATCAAAAAGTAATCAAGGCTTTCCCTTAAGGGGTGGCCGAAACTTACCTAGGGCAAATCCCCATTTTTGCAAACTATAAGAATAAGGAAATCATACACAGCAATTATGCTACAGGTGAGGGGCACATACCTCTCTCGCTAAATATCCTTAAGGTATACCCTTAAATCGGAGGGGAGATGCTTGTCCTTGCTGTTGAGGTCCTTGACTTCTTCTTGCCTTGCAAGAGTTTCAAACCTTCAATGGGGTCTTTGGGATTTTTGAAAATTGAAGAGGGAGAGGGGAGTTAGGATTTTGAAAATTGAAGAGGGAGAAGGGAGTTCAATTTTCGAAAATTGAAGAGGGAGTCTCTTGGATTTTCGAAAATTGAAGAGGGAGAGTGAAGGAGGGGTATGCAACAATGATGGTTAGCCCCTTAGAATTCCCTCTTATTTATACTAAGGGAAGAGGCAAGGTGCCTCTTCTCCAAGTGTCTCTTCACTAAGGGGTTTCTCATAAAGAGTCTCTTCCTCTACCCTTTCACATTCCCTAACCCTTAACAAGAATTTCCCTTCCTTTCTCTCAGCAATCCCTTGCTGGGTGAATTGGTTACTTCGTTGCTTTTCAAGGCTTTGCTTACTAAGATTTTCAAGGTTCGATTCTCTGCAAGAGCATATTTTTGCTCCTCTTTGGTTTTCACTTTTGCAAAGCCCATTAGCCCAATTTACTCTCATATTCTCAAATCACATATTATGAAATCACATATTCCAATTCCTACAATCACATATTCTAATTTATGCAAATTACATATTCCTATTTATGCAATCACATATTCAAATTTATGCAATCACATATTCTAATTTATGCAATTACATATTCCAATTCATGCAATCACAAATTCTAATTTATGCAATTACATATTCCAATTCATGCAATCACATATTCTAATTTATGCAATTACATAACATTAAATCATGAAATCACAAAAATATAATTTTATTCATTTATGAAATAAATGTCATACAATCTGATAATATATATCGATATTTTTGTGCCCTTTTTATAATCGAAAGCAAGCCCAAAATTTGGAGCGTTACAATCCCCTACACCTTATAGAAAGTCCGTCATCGAACTAAAACAATTCTAGTATGAGGTAATAGTTATTCCAACATCCATGCATAATTAACTAGGAGTAGCACATACTATCATGCATAAAGGAAGTAGTAGGTTTAGAGTTCTTACTTGGAAGCGGCAGGATGAGGGCTTGATGAGTGTGATAGTGGTGAGGTAGACCTGCTCTGATACCAACCTGTAACGCCGGCCCTTAATCCCCTAGGGATTCAACGGCGCTACTTTAACTATTGTACATTACAACTACACACATGCATTCAAATTATTATTTTTTTCAATCTAATCTATGCGTGGGCATATGTATCATTAAATCATGCAAGGTTCATGTAGCGGAAACATAATTATTATTTTTTATTTAATCTAGCATGGACATCAAGTATTCATCTTCAAACATAGCATGTATAAAAGGGCATAACATGTGTTTAACATGACATGTTCCAAAACTTGAAGCAACTAAGAGCAAGATCCTTTTTATCCACCAGCACTATCACACACACACTTGCCCTTCTCCCGCAGCCTCCATAGTTTAGCGTCCTTTATCTGTGGCATAAGGGAAAACACTAAACGATAAGCAATAGCTTAGTAAGACCCTGTCCTACTCACAAAACCGGATATCATGAAAAGGTAATAGAATATATCACATTCAAGCATGGTAAGAATTTAAGCATGTTAAACATCTAAGCATGTTAACTTCATAGGAAGGTTCTTTTGAAAACATATAAACATAATACTTGAACATAGCATAATCATTAGGGCCCGGATTGTACTTCATGTTTTGCGCGCGCCCCTAAATGGGAACGAGGTAGCTAATCCCGAACCACTAGGGTTTACTAGGCCTTCTCAAAAGTCCTTCAGCCTAGTATCATAATCATTTGACTCGCTTTAAGAGTCTATAGTACAAGCCATTACAAAATAAAATAGTTATCATGTTCTTCATTTTAATAAAGTATGCTCTTAGTCCCAACCTTCTAGGGAAGCATTCTTTAGGCCCTAAGCCTTCTTCATTCATGCTCTATAGGGCTCATTTTTATACATATGTATACATACATAATCTTGATAACTAGCCTAGTATAAAGCATGCATTTCATGGGAGCAACCAAGGGTAGGGTCCAAGAGTTCTCTCTTGGCCGAAAGTTGTAATTTGGCTAGCATGCATTCCAATCAACATATCAAGAATCAC
Organism: Boesenbergia rotunda; assembly: GCA_024364735.1. Classification (NCBI taxonomy): domain Eukaryota; kingdom Viridiplantae; phylum Streptophyta; class Magnoliopsida; order Zingiberales; family Zingiberaceae; genus Boesenbergia; species Boesenbergia rotunda. The sequence goes on along the minus strand of JAGFNQ010004100.1, from coordinate 52,172 downwards.
ACAAGCATGTCATATCCTACACAAGATCATTATCATGCTTGGTATTTATTAATCCAATCCCAAGTATAGGGCCCTTTGGCCGAAAGTTAAGGGTGGAGGTAGCTTAGGTTTTTGTAATCAAACATTCACACAACCATTTATACAAACACCTTATCTACACTATCATGCATACACTAACATAAGATACATCATATGCTAATTAACCTTCATAAACCTAATGTTCCATGCTTTGGCCGAATATCACATGCTAGGGAAAAATTAAGTTTTCCAATCAAACATTCAATTTAAACATCACTTGCATATACATATCATCATCCCAAACATAAGCATATCTCATAGGGTAATTTATCCTTTACAAACCCTAACTTTAGGGTGTTGGCCGAATAGTGTAGGGTAGGGAGGATTAGGGTTTTTGGAATCAAACATTCACACAACCATTTATACAAACACCTTATCTACACTATCATGTCATACACTAACGTAAGATACTTCATAGAGTAATTCAACCCTTGAATCCCTAATTTTTTTCCATGTCTTGGCCGAAACTTGTAGGGGGTGCAAACCCTAATTTTTGTTATCACAACTTGAAGGAAATCAACATTTAGGTATACCCTATGTTCCAAGGGGTCTTCTCATGTATTAAAAAGTAATCAAGGCTTTCCCTTAAGGGGTGGCCGAAACTTACCTAGTGCAAATCCCCATTTTCGCAAACTACAAGAATAAAGAAATCATACACAGCAATTATGCTACAGGTGAGGGGCACATACCTCTCTCGCTAAATATCCTTAAGGTATACCCTTAAATCGGAGGGGAGGTGCTTGTCCTTGCTCTTGAGGTCCTTGACTTCTTCTTGCCTTGCAAGAGTTTCAAACCTTCAATGGGGTCTTTGGGATTTTCGAAAATTGAAGAGGGAGAGGGGAGATAGGATTTTGAAAATTGAAGAGTGAGAAGGGTGTTCAATTTTCGAAAATTGAAGAGGGAGTCTGTTGGATTTTCGAAAATTGAAGAGGGAGAGTGAGTGAGGGGTATCCAACAATGATGGTTAGCCCCTTAGCATTCCCTCTTATTTATACTATGGGAAGAGGCAAGGTGCCTCTTCTCCAAATGTCTCTTCACTAAGGGGTTTCTCATCAAGAGTCTCTTCCTCTACCCTTTCACATTCCCTAACCCTTAATAAGAATTTCGCTTCCTTAATCTCAGCAATCCCTTGCTGGGTGAATTGGTTACTTTGTTGCTTTTCAAGGCTTTGCTTACTAAGAGTTCCAAGGTTCGATTCTCGGCAAGAGCATATTTTTGCTCCTCTTTGGTTTTCACTTTTGCAAAGCCCATTAGCCCAATATACTCTCATATTCTCAAATCACATATTATGAAATCACATATTCCAATTCCTACAATCACATATTCTAATTTATGCAAATTACATATTCCTATTTATGCAATCACGTATTCTAATTTTAGCAATCACATATTCTAATTTATGCAATTACATATTCCAATTCAAGCAATCACATATTCTAATTTATGCAATTACATATTCCAATTCATGCAATCACATATTCTAATTTATGCAATTACATAACATTAAATCATGAAATCACAAAAATATAATTTTATTCATTTATGAAATAAATGTCATACAATCTGATAATATATATCGACATTTTTGTGCCCTTTTTATAATCGAAAGCAAGCCCAAAATTTGGGGCGTTACAATCCCCTACACCTTATAGAAAGTTCATCCTCGAACTAAAACAATTCTAGTATGAGGTAATAGTTATTCCTACATCCATGCATAATTAACTAGGAGTAGCACATACTATCATCCATAAAGTAAGTAGTAGGTTTAGAGTTCATACTTGGAAGCAGCAGGATGAGGGCTTGATGAGTGTGATAGTGGTGAGGTAGACCTGCTCTGATACTAACCTGTAACGCCAGCCCTTAATCCCCTAGGGATTCGGCGGCTCTACTTTAACTTTTGTAAGTTACAACTATACACATGCATTCATATTATTTTTTTTCAATCTAATCTATGCATGGGCATATGTATCATTAAAGCATGCAAGGTTCATGTAGCGGAAGCATAATTATTATTTTTTATTTAATCTAGCATGGACATCAAGTATTCATCTTCAAACATAGCATGTATAAAAGAGCATAACATGGGTTTAACATGACAAGTTCCAAACTTGAAGCAACTAAGAGCAAGATCCTTTTTATCCACCAGCACTATCACACACACACTTGCCCTTCTCCAACAGCCTCCATAGTTTAGCGTCCTTTATCTGTAGCATAAGGGAAAACACTAAACGATAAGCAATTGCTTAGTAAGACCCTGCCCTACTCACAAAACCGGATATCATGAAAAGGTAATAGAATAAATCACATTCAAGCATGGTAAGCATTTAAGCATGTTAAACATCTAAGCATGTTAACTTCATAGGAAGGTTCTTTTGAAATCATATAAACATAATACTTGAACATAGCATAATCATTAGGGCCCGGCTTGTACTTCATGTTTTGCGCGCACCCCTAAATGGGAACGAGGTAGCTAATCCCGAACCACTAGGGTTTACTAGGCGTTCTCAAAAGTCCTTCAGCCTAGTATCATAATCATTTGACTCGCTTTAAGAGTCTATAGTACAAGCCATTACAAAATAAAATAGTTATCATGTTCTTGATTTTCATAAAGTATGCTCTTAGTCCCAATCTTCTAGGGAAGCATTCTTTAGGCCCTAAGCCTTCTTCATTCATGCCCTATAGGGCTAATTTTTATACATATGTATACATTCATAATCTTGATATCTAGCCTAGTATAAAGCATGCATTTCATGGGAGCAACCAAGGCTAGGGTCCAAGAGTTCTCTCTTGGCCGAAAGTTGTAATTTGGCTAGCATGCATTCCAATCAACATATCAAGAATCACACAAGCATGTCATATCCTACACAAGATCATTATCATGCTTGGTATTTATTAATCTAATCCCAAGTATAGGGCCCTTTGGCCGAAAGTTAAGGGTGGAGGTAGCTTAGGTTTTTGAAATCAAACATTCACACAACCATTTATACAAACACCTTATCTACACTATCATGTCATACACTAACATAAGATACATCATATGCTAATTAACCTTCATAAACCTAATATTCCATGCTTTGGCCGAATATCACATGCTATGGAAAAATTATGTTTTCCAATCAAACATTCCATTTAAACATCACTTGCATATACATATCATCATCCCAAGCATAAGCATATCTCATAGGGTAGTTTATCCTTTACAAACCCTAACTTTAGGGTGTTGGCCGAATAGTGTAGGGTAGGGGGGATTAGGGTTTTTGGAATCAAACATTCACACAACCATTTATACAAACACCTTATCTACACTATCATGTCATACACTAACCTAAGATACTTCATAGAGTAATTCAACCCTTGAATCCCTAATTTTTTTCCATGTCATGGCCGAAACTTGTAGAGGGTGCAATCCTTAATTTTTGTTATCACAACTTGAAGGAAATCAACATATAGGTATACCCTAAGTTCCAAGGGGTCTTCTCATGTATCAAAAAGTAATCAACTCTTTCCCTTAAGGGGTGGCCGAAACTTACCTAGGGCAAATCCCCATTTTCGCAAACTACAAGAAGAAGGAAATTATACATAGCAATTATGGAACAGGTGAGGGCCACTTACCTCATTCGCTAAATATCCTTAAGGTATACCCTTAAATCGGAGGGGAGGTGCTTGTCCATGCTCTTGAGGTCCTTGACTTCTTCTTGCCTTGCAAGAGTTTTAAACCTTCAATGGGGTCTTTGGGATTTTCGAAAATTGAAGAGGGAGAGGGGAGTTAGGATTTCGAAAATTGAAGAAGGAGAAGGGAGTTCAATTTTTGAAAATTGAAGAGGGAGTCTCTTGGATTTTTGAAAATTGAAGAGGGAGAGTGAGTGAGGGGTTTGCAACAATGATGGTTAGCACCTTAGCATTCCCTCTTATTTATACTAAGGGAAGAGGCAAGGTGCCTCTTCTCCAAGTGTCTCTTCACTAAGGGGTTTCTCATCAAGAGTCTCTTCCTCTACCCTTTCACATTCCCTAACCCTTAACAAGAATTTCCCTTCCTTTCTCTCAGCAATCCCCTGTTGGGTGAATTGGTTACTTCGTTGCTTTTCAAGGCTTTGCTTACTATGAGTTCCAAGGTTCGATTCTCGGCAAGAGAATATTTTTGCTCCTCTTTGGTTTTCACTTTTGCAAAGCTCATTAGCCCAATTTACTCTTATATTCTCAAATCACATATTATGAAATCACATATTCCAATTCCTACAATCACATATTCTAATTTATGCAAATTACATATTCCTATTTATGCAATCACATATTCTAATTTATGCAATCACATATTCTAATTCATGCAATCACATATTCTAATTTATGCAATTACATATTCCAATTCATACAATCACATATTCTAATTTATGCAATTACATAACATTAAATCATGAAATCACAAAAATATAATTTTATTCATTTATGAAATAAATGTCATGCAATCTGATAATATATATCGACATTTTTGTGCCCTTTTTATAATCGAAAGCAAGCCCAAAATTTGGGGGGTTACAATCCCCTACACCTTATAGAAAGTTCGTCCTCGAACTAAAACAATTCTAGTATGAGGTAATAGTTGTTCCTACATCCATGCATAATTAACTAGGAGTAGCACATACTATCATGCATAAAGGAAGTAGTAGGTTTAGAGTTCTTACTTGGAAGCGTTACAGAATGAGCTTGTACCGAACCTTGGTAAGGTCCACGGTTCTGGACTACCGTAGTTGTCCACGGTTCTGGACTACCGCAACTGTCCACGATTCTGGGACTACCGTAGCTGTGCAACAGGGATGGGCTCCTTATGTAAGCCTCGATTCTGGGACTACCGTAGATGTCCTCGATTCTGGGACTACCGTAGCTGTCCTTGATGTGTGGTACAAGCCAGGGCCCCCATGATGTTATGATTATGTTTTAAGTATTTATAATTATGATTTTCGATTAAGCATCCTTATGTTATGTGCATTTAACTTATGCATTCATTCATGTTATGCGTCTATTCCATGTCAAGTATATTATAGGCTTATGTTTATATCAAGAATTATGCCATGTTAAGTATGCTCTTATGTTTATGTTTATGTCAAGAATTATGTCATGTTAAGTATGTTCTTATGTTTATGTTTAATGTTTATGCACATGTTTATGTTTAATGATATGGCATACGCTATGCTTAATGTTTATGCACATGTTTATGTTTAATGATATTGCATATGCTATGTTTAATATTTATGCACATGTTTATGTTTAATGATATTGCATATGCTATGTCTAATGTTTATGCACATGATTATGTTTTAAAGATTATGCGAATGTTAAGTGTTTATGCTTATGCGCTTTAGATGCTTTAAGTATTTATTCATGTTATATGTTTATGTCAAATGATGTAGATTTCTACTTATATGTGAAGTACGGATTTTGTGAGTAAGCAAGGTGCTTATTAAGCATTTTATGCTTAGAGTCTACCTTTTTATGTTGTAGATCCAACTAAAGGTTTCTAAAGAAGGGGAAGTAGCAGGAGGGCATGTGTGTGTGTTGCAGTGACTTGGCAGAACGATCCTACTGTTGTCCTTACTCTTACTTATGGACCTATTTCTCATGGACTTAATGTTGCAACTTATAATCTGCATGTGTTAGTTCTTAGGTTTATGCTTACTACTTCTTGGAGTTGAAGTTCTTTAGGATATACATGCTTAATGTAGAACTATATACTTTCTTGTTAAATATGATATGCTATGATTCACATGCTTAAAGTAGTTTAGTTAGAAAGAAATTTATCCAATTGCATATGTTCATGATTTAGTATTATTTTCGCTGCTATATTTCCGCTTCATATGCAATAATGTACTAACGAAAGAAAAAAAAGTAACGCATCGCTCACGTAAGGGGCGGGCGTTACAATCCGGCCGGCGACAAGGAGAAGGGGCTTCTCCCCTTCGGTCCTTCCACTCTTCTTCACCAAGCTCCACCTGTGACTCACATAGACAAGGCAGAGGAGTCCTCTACCATTTGTGGTGCTCAGCGAGGGTGTAGAAGGCTCCGGCAGCAGGTGGGAGGAGGCGCAAGAGGGATTTGCGAGTGCGCCGCAATGTAGAAGAATGGGGAGTTCCGGCCAACTTTGGGTGAGGGAGAAGGACCTTCATCTCGTCCTTCATCTTCTTCTCCTTCCTCTCGAGGTTAGCAGCCAGTTCGTGTTGGATTGGAGAAAACGATAGAGGAGGGAGGTGAATATCGTTATAAAATTTTTTGGAGTAGAAGAGTAAATGCACAGCGGAAAATCATAGAATACACACGAACACCAATCAATTTTACTTGGTTCGGAGTCGCGGTCGGTTCCTACTCTAAGGCCCACGATCCTTGACCATTTACTTTGGGCAATTCTATATTCGATAAAGTTTTTACATGATTATAGTACAGATATATAATTAGAAATTTAAATCACAACACTTTCTTAAATTGAAATTTAACTGACGCCCGACGTGGATCGAATTCTGGAGCAGAGGGTCATCGTCCGCGCTGGAATCTCGAAATCGAACTTTGCCAGGGCGCAGCGCTTAAGCGAAAGTGTTTGGAGAGTTGAGAGCAATGGATGTAGTAGCCTTGGGAATTTTTGGAGATTTGTGAAATTTCTGACGCAATTCTGAATTTGGCCAGAAAAGACTGATTTCAGAATATTAGTCGACTGCCCTGGGGGCAGTCGATTAGTCAGGACTGGTGTGGGTATCTGTAACGACCCGAAAAATTTTCTTAATATTTTCTTTAAATTATTAAGCATGTCTAGATAATTTTCCGAAGGACCTAGAAATGTTATTATGAACCTTAGCCTAGGAACCCATGTTTTCTCATTTAAATTGAGAAACTAAGTATTAAGGGGCTTTATATGGGATTGCTAGTACCATGATTATTGGTGGATTTTGGGTAGAATTTAATATAAAAATAAATGAATTTAATGAGAAATATTAACTTAATTATGGGGGAATTTTTAGAAAAATTTTGAAATAATTGGAAACAAAATAAAAATAAAATAGGAAATTAGTGCATGCACCAAGGATTAAACCTTGGACCTCTTGTACAACCAAGTATGCACTAACCAATTCACCTAGCAAGGGAGTGCTATGAGGGAATGAAGTGGATCTTAGTTAAGGCTTGGGAAAAATGAAGAGTCATCAAGAGAAGAGACACCATGACTCTTCACTTGCCCCTTTTAAAGTGGTATAAAGAATGACAAGGGAGTTACAACTTCCCTTCTCCTCTTCATTTCTTCTTCCTCCTTGCTTTGGCCGAAAACTCAAAGTGCTCTCCTCCTTAGGAAAAGTTCCACCAAGGGCTCTATTTTGGAAGATCTAGGTTCTCTTCCAAGGCTACAAGGGCAAGGAAGGTTGAAGTGTCAAAGGGATTTCCATTTTTCTTCTCCTTTAAGGTCTAAAAATCGAAGACAACACAAGGTAAAACCCTCTCACTTGTGGTATGATAGTTTTTCAAGTCCTTGTCATGATCAAAGTTTCCATTGGCATGATATGTGGAAAAATCCATGATTAGGGTTCGGCCAAGCCTTGTTTGGGGCTAAAAATCATGTTAAACACTTCCTTTATGTTTTCAAATGATTTCTCATGATAGGTTAAACCTAAAAGTATGATTGTGGAGGTTTTGAAGCACCCTAAGAACCCCTTAGGGTTTCGGCCACCTTCAAGTATAGGGTTAGATTTAATCTTCAACTCTCCAAGCATGCTTAGTATGTCTTGCTATGATATAGTATGGACGAAAATAGTGACTTATATGAATTTTATATGGGCTTGTTACCCTTATAGGTTTCGGCCAAAACATGTACTAGGGCTAAGGCTTAGTGTTAAGTCCAATCAAGGGTTCAATTGGTCTTCCATGGCATGAGATGCAAGGTATAGGATGTTAATCTTAACCTAGGCAAATTTTCTATGGATTTATACCTCCTTCAAGTTTCGGCCAAGACCCAAACCTAGGGTTTGGATTGGGTTAAGGTCTCAAGGATGCATGTTTCTAAGTTACCATGATGCTAGTAAGTAGTTAAGCATAAAGTAAGGATCTTTATGTTACAAAAATCTTAGTTTATGTGTGGTATAATATGATTTTGTATGTTAGATTTTAGGTGATGCTTTACTCAAGAACATTTAGATCATATATCATGAATATATGTAACTGATGTAGGATGTAAGTTATGATAGATAGAATGATGCATGTATAATGATAAATGTTTATGATAGATTTATGGTTTATGAAGGTATACGCATGTTTTAAGGTAAATGCCATGAACCCTAGTAGTATGTGTCATATTTATATGTAGCTTACCATCCATGCTTTATGATGAATACTAGGATTATGTATGCTAGATGAAATGTATCATTTATGAAGTACATGTTTATTTATGTATTATGATCATGCAAGTTTTACGAACCAAGATAATGTTTATGGCTAAAAACATGATTATACATGTATGTCCTATTATATGAATAAAGAATGATAAGTATGAATGAAGATGATGGTTATGCCTTAAGTATGAATGATAAGTATGAATGATGAAGGCATAACGATGATATGAAATAAGTATGAATGATAAGTATGAATGACAAGTATGAATGATGAAGCATGCATATTTATTTTTATGAATGAGGCTTGTACCGGACCGAAGTAAGGGTCCAAGGGATGGGCACCTTAAGAACGCCCCGGTTCTGGACTACCGAAGCTGTCCACGGTTCTGGCACTACCGAAGCTGTGAAACAGGGATGGACACCTTAAGAACGCCCCAGTTCTAGGACTACCGACTATGCTGTCCTTACCCTAGTAGGTTGAGGCTAGCTACCTCATATTTACTTAGGGATGCGCGCTTATGATGTATGTATGTGGTACAAGCCGGGGACCCCAATGATGTTATGTTTATGTTAAGCATTTAAAAGTATGATTTTAAAATTAAGCATCCTTATGTAGTACATGCATTTGACTCATGCATACATCCAAGTTGTGCATCGCACCAGGGTAAGTACATTTTATTCTTATGCCATGAAGAAGTATGTTTTATGTTCATGTATGCTAAGAATTATGCTATGATAAGTATGCCTTATGTTCATGTATGCTAAGAATTATGCCATGAAGAAGTATGTTTTATGTTCATGTATGCTAAGAATTATGCTATGATAAGTATGCCTTATGTTCATGTATGCTAAGAATTATGTCATGTATAAGTATGTTTCATGTTCACGTATATATGTTTCATGTTCATGTATGTTAAGATTTATGCCATGCTAAGTAGGTTGTAGATCTATGGTGATGTTAAGAATCATGCTATGTTAGTTGTTCATATGCTATGACTTATGCCATGACCATGCTTATGTTTATGTTCGAAGTTATGTTACGTCAGATACTTGATATGTTTATGTTTAAGCGATGTATGGTTTTAGTGAGTAGGAAAGGGTTTTACTAAGCCTATGTGCTTATAGTATTATTTTTCCTCGTACCGCAGAACAAGCAAGAGGCTATTAAGGGAAGCCGCAGGAGAGGCAAAAGCATGTGTGTGTGTGGCAGTGACTTGGCAGAAGGATTCCTCTTATTTACATATGTCGCATGTCTTGGGTTTTGTAAAACGCCTCTTTAGACTTTATGTTACGTTTATAATGGTTATGCCTGATGAATGACTTAAGACTCATGTTGCTATGTTTACAGATAAGTTACTTGCTAGTTATGATGGTGATGAATAAGTTATGGAACTGTTAGGTCATGATGCTATGCATGTAAGTTTATGAATGACAAGTTTAGGCATGTATAGATGTGTCATGTATTAGTTGCATTGTTAAAAGCATGTTTAGAAAAAAAATATTCCGCTGCATTAAGATGTTTTATGCACATGTATGTTTAGCGTAACGACGCCTATCTCGCCACACCACAAGGTGTGAGAAAAAGGCGGGCGTTACAGTATCCAGCAGCTGACATATGTCCAAATGATGAAAAATAAGTGTATGGGGGTCTAGTACACTGTGTTTAGGATCATTAGGGATTAAAAGAACCAATAATTGGGATATTATTGGGGTATTTTTAATGTTAGGTAAAGGGGGAGAAGTGTTGAGTTTAAGTTGGGAAGCCAAACACTCCTTTGCGGGAAACCCTAGGTTTAGGGGGAGCTGAGATTAAGGGGGAGAATGGTTGCTCTATTCTTGGCATAAAGGGAACCTTGGAGAGGTTCTTAAAAAGCCTTTATAAGTCCAATGTAGGGGGAGCTTGGGTGAAACTTTAAAAAGCCCATTTTGGGGAAAGTCTTAACATGAGGAGTTAGGTGTGGAAAATCCTAACTTGGATGGTTAGGTGGTGAAATGTTCTAACTTGGAGGGTTAGGTGTGGGGGAACCTTAGGATAGGTTTTTAAAAAGCCCATTTGGGAAAATTCCTAACTTGGAGGGTTAGGTGTGGGATGCCTTGGGATAGAATCCATGCATGCATTTGCATATGCATTGGCAGTGTAAGTCCAAGAGGGAGTCTTGGCAACGTAAGTCTGGTTGTTTGTTTTAGCATGACTTTTGCTATTGACTACTATGTTGTTTCCATAACTTAAATGTATTGCCAAACATCAAAAAGGGGGAGATTGTTGAGGTAATCTGTGGTCCAGAGTGACCAAGTGTTTTGATGTTTGGGCAAAGGGTTTAAGTTAGGTTTACCCTTGTGTTCTTATATGTGTATGTTGAGTGTGCAGGTTGTACAGGTTACACAAATAGACTTGGCTGGACGGCTTCGGTACGGTGAAGGATGGCATGGTGGCAAGCTGGAGGCTTGCGGGCATCCGAGGGACGGGAGCTGAAGATGAAGAGGGCGCGAAGGCAATAGTCGAGGTTGCGGATGAGGAGTCAGTTGAGTCGTGAGGTGAGTAGACTAGCCGACTGGCCTGGGGGCAGTCGACTGATGAAACTCATAGAAGGGTTCTGGTTGGGGACCAGTCGATTGCCCTGGGAGCAGTTGACTGGTGAGTTGGCTGAAAATTCGAACGTTGGGCTGCAACGGTCGATTTTCATTAGGACCAGTCGACTGCCATGGGAGCAGTCAACTGGTGGCGAGTGTTTCAGCCCGATTACTATTTAAAGAGGACTTCGTGGTGACTGAGATTCTTGACGAATCTTATCTTGGTTAAAGGCAAGATAGTAGTCTTTGTGCTCAGGTCTTCTCAAGGTGTTGTGGTGAGGTTTCTTCACCCATAAGGAGCGACGACAGCTAGCCGGAGATTATCCGGGGAGTGATCCACCGACGGATTCTTGGATTAGTCACCCCCGAGGTGGATACTAAGTAAATCGTTCTTGTTAGCGTTGTTTATTTTCATTATTGGGAGATTAGTCACCCCCGAGTCAGATGTATGGCAGTGAGAGAACAACAAAGTCTTTAAGTATAAGTGGGAGATTGTAACATGTGTATACTGAAAGACATGCTTCTTTTAAATTATATGAACATCTTCATTTTGAAAAGAGAATCACAACTACACTAGGTGCCTGTTTATATTAGTACATGCATAAAGTCCATTACTGTGCATTGTTGATAACATGATGTGTGGTGTCACACAGAAGATCATGTTATTAGTTCCTTGCCTAGAATAAGAAGAGGCTCACAACCGAGATGGAATTAGGCAATCCATCGGGATGATTGTAGTGTAATTTGGTGTGGTTTGTATCGATCGTAGAATTTCACTAGTGTGTTTTGAGTACATTGAGTAGGACCAAAATCAGAGGTTATCCAATTTGTACTGGCTTTTATAATTGGATAGGACCTCAGATTTTATTATGGAGTACGATCCCTTAATCCCGATATAATAACGGGCATATATTATTAATTATTGTTTCTTTGATTTACCAATGGGCAAGATCTATTTTGTTAGATCGATAGGCCCGGTAAGTTGGGAGATAATATTAATAATATAATATGCTGTTAATTATTTACAGAATCTGTATTCTGGTGAGTCGGGATGATAATGCCCCCTTGATGAGCTCAAGAGGTTTATCATGCTAAACCCTGCAGGTGGATTTGATCTGGCATGATGATAAGGTTGCGTGGTACTGATCAAGGGTCTAGAAGTTAATTAATTTGAATTGTCAGTAATTTAAATTAATTAATGGGCATTCGATATCTTAAACATGGGGGGATGGACGACTCATAATATGTGAAGCCCATATGAAAATATGGGGGTTGGTGAGGGAGTTCAATTAAGATAGTTTAGTGGAATGAATCGGGTTTAGAACCATTGGTGGACCAAGATCCAACTCCTCCTCTTGGTCCCTACCTTAGCCCTATGAATATCCATGGAGATTATGAAACCAAGGCTTGATCGAAGAGAATACACCCAAGGCCTCTCCGCTCTCATCTCTCTCTCTTCTCTCTCCTAGGGCATCCATGTAACGCCCGTAAAATTCTCTCAATATTTTTCCTTAAAATATTGATCATGCCTATATGGATTCTTGAGTAACATATGAATACTAGCATGAACCTTAGCATGATTTCTTATATAGATTAAAAAGCTAAGTATTAATGGGTCTTATTGTTGGGGATCGGTAGAGCTAGAGGGGGGGGTGAATAGCTCGCCTTAGTTGAATCCTTTTCTTCCAAGCAGAGATCAAAAACCACACACCTCTAAATCCAATGCTAACACTTAGATTTACTTGGTCTCCACCTCCTTGAGGTGACTAATCCAAGGGTTCACACCAGCAATCACAGATTTCACTATCAAACCTCTTTCTTGGAACAACACCGAGGGTGGAGAAACCCTTTTACAACACCCTTGAAAACTTTCACAAAGATCAACACAAAGAAGAAGAAGAGAAAGAAGTATTACACAATAGGTTTGCCTCTCCTTCCTTTGGTTGCTTGATGAAGGTGTTGGAAACTTGAGCTTGAGCAAAGAACTTGAAGCACCAAAACCCTAGCTCAAATCGCAATGGAACAGTGTTGTCGTTTTTGCTTGATTTTCCACTTATAACGGTCTTCTTTTGCTTCCTGAATCGATTGGTGAGAAGCCCCAATCGATTACCAAGTAACCGTTGAACAGTACGGATGTCGGATGAATGGTTGAGATTACGCCATTTGAACTTGGATCGATTAGCTGATCGATTGGTACCTTGAATCGATTGAATGATCGATTACGGAGTGTTCTGGCTGCGCACAGACTAGCTGGTAATCGATTCATCAATCGATTACAGGGCATCTAAATCGATTGACTCATCGATTCTGAAGCATTCTGCCTATGCGCAGAATTACTCATAATCGATTCATCAATCGATTATAGGGCTTCTGAATCGATTGAATGATCGATTACGGATCATTCTGCCCGCACCGGAAATACTCGTAATCGATTCACCAATCGATTACAGAGCCTTCTGGTTCAGCCCAGAAACGCCCTGAATCGATTTACCAATCGATTAGTCAGTTACCAATTGATTGGCTAATCGATTGATACACTCAACTCCGGCCTTCACACCTAGAGTTCACGCCTAGATAGATCAAGAACCTTCCATTGGATCCGATTACCTTGTGCCAGCAAAACCTCTCATTTCCTGGACTTCACGCCTGGAGCCTCCTCAACTCCGGGTCTTCATGCCAAGAGTTCCATCCCCGACCATCCCTTGGACTTCTTGCCTGGAGCTTCCTCAACTCCGGGTCTTAATGCCAGGAATTCGGTCCCCGACCATTCATTGGACTTCTTGCATTACTGCACACTAAATCTCAATGATAGATCCAATGTATCAGCTTAAACTTAAATAACTGTCAATCATCGAAACCTCTCATTTAAGGCATGATTGCATCTACACTTACATGGGCCCTTTTAGTACCATGGTTATTAGTGGACCTTGGGTAGAATTTTAACATGAATAGAATTGGGCTCCAATTAGAAATATTAGCATAACTCTTGGTGGGCTCGTATGTGGGTCTTGCCAAAAATAAGAGTAAATGTAAGAAAATAAAGTGCATGCACCAAGGATTGAACCTTGGACCTAGGATAGAGGCAAAGCCTCATCATGCATGTACTAACAAATTCACCTAGCAAGGGAGTGCTAATGGAAAAGGAAGAGGATTTTAGTTGAGGCTAAAGGAAGTGAAGAGTCACCATGAGAAGAGGCACCATGCCCCTTCACTTGCTCTTTACTTAGCATAAAAGAAAGGGATGAGAAGGTGAAGAGGCACTTCACTTAGTATAAAAAGGTTGAATGAGAAGTGAAGAGGCTTAAGTTACATTTCTTCTACCAAGGCTCTCCCTCTTCTCTCTTCTTCCTCCTCCTTTCCTCCTCCTTGCCGTGAGCTTCAAGAAGGGTTTTCCCCTTGGAAAACTTCACAAGAGGACTCTCTCTTGAAGATCCAAGGTTTACTACAACGCTACAAGGGCAAGGAGTACTCTAAGGTCAAGAAGGTTTCCTTTTGTTTCTCTATTCGAGGTTTATAACTGAGACAACAAGTGTAAGACTCCCCTCACCTGCAACATAATAGTTTATATATGTTTTATTCATGTTCTTGTATGTTCTTGTGATGTGTTGCTAAAAATCATGAAGTTTATCCCTATAGGTAAGTTTCGGCCATCATGGGTTTTAGGACTTAGGTTTGTGTTTGATGCTATCTAATGACTCCAATGTTTTCTTGATGTTAAGTTATGAGTTATGATGAAAAAAAGATGAAGCAAAAGACCCTTAAAAGTTTAGGCCAAGGCTCTCATGAAGCCATAGACTTTTTGGCCACAAGAAGATGTTTGGGTTCTTTTTGACTAGCTAATGATTTTTAATTTCTTGTTGATGTTTGTTTGAGGGTTTTATATATATTTTAGGCCATGTTTTCCCGCTGAACATGTTCGGTTAATACCCTAAATAATGACAAAAAATTGAGTTAAAGATGTCATGTTACTTACTAATGCTTCCTAGTGTTAGAATATGTATTATATGCATGTTGTATGAATCAAATTGCTCTTATTTTTGTCTTTTTCATGTTGGTATGAACCTTAGAAGCTTCTGATCAGTTTCCTAAATTAGGTCTTAGGATGGGTTAAGGTCATTATCTCACTTGATAATGTCTCTTGGTAATAGTATATTCAATGTATGCATGTTGTATGAGTTGTGTGGTGTTGTGTTGTATTTTTATGCCATGATAACCCTATCTAAATGTTTTGATCAGTAGAATATATGTGAATTAGGGTTGAATTAAAGGTATCCATGTTTCGTTATGCCATGATAGATGAGAAAAAAAAGGAGGAGTTAAAGATGTCATGTTACTTACTAATGCTTCCTAGTATTAGAATATGTATTATATGCATGTTGTATGAATCAATTGCTCTTGTTTTTTTAACATTTTCAAGTTGGTATGAACCTTAGAAGTTTATGATCAGTACCTTAAATTGGGTTTTAGGATGGGTTAAGGTCACTACCTCACTTGATGATGTCTCTTGGTACTAGGATATCCAATGTATGCATGTTCTATGAGTTGTGTGATGTTGGGTTGTGTTTTTATGCCATGATAACCCTATCTAAATGTTTTGACTAGTAGAGTATATGTTGAATTAGGGTTGAATTAAAGGTATCTATATTTCATTATGCCATGATAGATGAAAAAAAAATGGAACAAGTTCCCTATGCGTATTATCCATAGTTTTAAATTGAACATTATGTGTTTTATGAATTATGAATGATAAGTTGGCATGCTATGAATTTTTTTACCATGAAATTATGTTTTCTCCATGCCATATTCATGCTTGAGTGATATGATGATATTTATGCTTTGAATGTATGCCCATGACATGTATGACATTATGAATAAAAGAATGTCTAAAGAGCAATTTCTAAGAAAAGAAAAGTTATGAATGAAGTATGAATGACGAAATGCTAAGTATGCTTTATGTCATGCTTTATGTAATAAGATCATGTTTATGTCTTTAAGTATGCTATGTAAGTTCCATGAATGATGAAGCATGCGAAGCTATTTTACTTTATGAATGGGCTTGTACCGAACCCTGGTAAGGTCCACGGTTCTGGACTACCGTAGCTGTCCACGGTTCTGGACTACCGTAGCTGTCCACGGTTCTGGACTACTGCAACTGTCCACGGTTCTGGGACTATCGTAGCAGTGCAACAGGGATGGGCTCCTTATGTAAGCCTCGGTTCTGGGACTACCGTAGCTGTCCTCGATTCTAGGACTACCGTAGCTGTCCTTGATGTGTGGTACAAGCCAGGGCCCCCATGATGTTATGATTATGTTTAAGTATTTATAATTATTATTATCGAATAAGCATCCTTATGTTATGTGCATTTAACTCATGCATTCATTCATGTTATGCATCTATTCCATGTCATGTATATTATATGCTTATGTTTATGTCAAGAATTATGACTTGTTAAGTATGTTCTTATGATTATGTTTATGTCAAGAATTATGCCATGTTAAGTATGTTCTTATGTTTATGTTTAATGTTTATGCACATGTTTATGTTTAATGATATGGCATACGCTATGCTTAATGTTTATGCACATGTTTATGTTTAATGATATTGCATATGCTATGTTTAATATTTATGCACATGTTTATGTTTAATGATATTGCATATGCTATGTCTAATGTTTATGCACATGATTATGTTTTAAAGATTATGTGAATGTTAAGTGTTTATGCTTATGCGCTTTAGATGCTTTAAGTATTTATTTATGTTATATGATTATGTCAAATGATGTAGATTTGTACTTATATGTGATGTACGGATTTTGTGAGTAAGCAAGGAGCTTACTAAGCATTTTATGCTTATAGTTTACCTTCTTATGTTGCAGATCCAACTAAAGGTTTCTAAAAAAGGGGAAGCAGCAGGAGGGCATGTGTGTGTGTTGCAGTGACTTGGCAGAACGATCCTACTTTTGTCCTTACTCTTACTTATGGACCTATTTCTCATGGACTTAATGTTGCTACTTATAATCTGCATGTGTTTGTTCTTAGGTTTATGCATACTACTTCTTGGAGTTGAAGTTCTTTAGGATATACATGCTTAATGTAGAACTATATACTTTCTTGTTAAATATGCTATGCTATGATTCACATGCTTAAAGTAGTTTAGTTATAAAGAAATTTATCAATTGCATATGTTCATGATTTAGTATTATTTCCGTTGCTATATTTACGCTTCATATGCAATAATGTACGAAAGAAAGAAGAAAAAGTAACGTGTCGCTCACGTAAGGGGCGGGCGTTACAATCCGGCCGGCGACAAGGAGAAGGGGCTTCTCCCCTTCGGTCCTTCCACTCTTCTTCACCAAGCTCCGGCTGTGACTCACATAGACAAGGCAGAGGAGACCTCTACCATTTGTGGTGCTCAGCGAGGGTGTAGAAGGCTCCGGCAGCAGGTGGGAGGAGGCGCAAGAGGGATTTACGGGTGCGCCGCAATGTAGAAGAATGGGGAGTTCTGGCCAACTTTGGGTGAGGGAGAAGGACCTTCATCTCGTCCTTCATCTTCTTCTCCTTCCTCTCGAGGTTAGCAGCCAGTTTGTGTTGGATTGGAGAAAACGATAGAGGAGGGGGGTGAATATCGTTATAAAATTTTTTGGAGTAGAAGAGTAAATGCGCAGTAGAAAATCATAGAATACACACGAACACCAATCAATTTTACTTGGTTCGGAGTCGCGGTCGGCTCCTACTCTAAGGCCCACGATCCATAACCATTTACTTTGGGCAATTCTATATTCGATAAAGTTTTTACAAGATGATAGTACAGATATATAATTAGAAATTTAAATCACAACATTTTCTTAAATTGAAATTTTACTGACTCCCGACGTGGATCGAATTCTGGAGCAGAGGGTCGTCGTCGGCGCTGGAATCTCGAAATCGAACTTTGCCGGGGCGCAGCGCTTAAGCGAAAGTGTTTGGAGAGTTGAGAGCAATGGATGTAGTAGCCTTGGGAATTTTTGGAGATTTGTGGAATTTTTGGCGTAATTCTGAATTTGTCCAGAAAAGTCTGATTTCAGAGTATTAATCGGCTGCCCTGGGGGCAGTCGATTGGTCAGGACTGGTGTGGGTATCCAGCAGCTGACATATGTCCGAATGATGAAAAACAAGTGTATGGGGGTCTAGTACACAGTCTTTAGGATCATTATGGATTAAAAGAACCAATAATTGGGATATTATTGGGGTCTTTTTAATGTTAGGTAATGGGGGAGAAGTGTTGGGTTTAAGTTGGGAAGCCAAACACTCCTTTGCTGTAACGCCCGCCCTTATATCTACTCTCGGGGTGGGGTTACGTACATTCAATCATATAGTAATATATTTTTTTTTCTATTTCTATCTTCTAGCATGACATTAAAACAACAATGCAAGGACTTAAGGGAACTAGGTACTAAGCATGCTTGCAAAAATTATCAAGTGTCATTCTATAACATGATAACATCACTAGTAATGTAACTCATAACATAATCAAGTATAAGAGACCTCCAAGGTAAACACTATCATGCCATGTCAATCCTAATCACTAATACTTATTGTCAAGGAGTATAACATAAGCATAACTATGTAGATGTAGAAATCTTTCTTCCCGAGCCACCACCCCACACATCTTCAGCCTCCTGCCTCTTCCTTCCATTTAAGTGTTATCTGCAGCATAAGACAACACATAAACTAGTAAGCAAAATGCTTAGTAAGGATCCTGTCATACTCGCAAAATCCGTGCGAAAGAATATAACATGTACACATAATCAATCATAAGTATAAGTTCATCAAAGCATATTAAACATCTAAGTTTCTAAGCATGCAGTATCAAGTACCATAAGCATACTCTTCACATATAACAAATGCTTTCAATGAATGTTTTCAAAACAATTCCATAATGGTATTACTTAAAAATACATCCATATCATATTGGGCCCTGTTGTGTACCAACTATCGCGCGGAACTATTGCGCGTTCCCTAATGAATTGGGGTAGCGAGCCACCAATTCATTAGAGCAGGACCCTTCCGTCCTACCGGAGCCACGTTAACATGCACCCCGGATTTGTTTAACGACCCCCTTCCGAGTCGGGTACACAACTTCAAAAGTAAAATACTTATCATGCTTTTACATATATGCTAAGGAATACTCCATATTCACTCTTATGGGACACACCACTCTTCAAGGGTGCTCATGATCCCGTAGGGACACACCACACAACATAAGGGGTGCTCTTGATCCCATACTTATTTGAGTATCCCTTCAAGCATTTTAACATATCACATGCAATTTCATAAGTGTGCCCCATGGGCTATAAGGCATGCTCATACATACATCATATTTCATGCATGTCCATACATACATCATAGTTCACACATGTTCATACATACATCATATTTCATACTTGTTCATACATGCATCATATTTCATACATGTTCATACGTACATAATATTCCATACATGTTCATACATATATCATATTCCATACATGCTCATACATATTATTTTGCTAAACATAATCATGTCCCGTAGGGTAGTTTAGCCTTCACATATTATTCATGCAACTTATTAAACATAAAGCACATCATGAGATAATTATACAACCCTAAACCTTAGTCCTTCTAGGGTTGGCCGAAACTTAAGTATAGGGAAAATTAGAGTTTGAACTAAATAATCTCACATACATTCATACAAACACCTTGTATACACTATCTTACAATACATTAAACATGGATATATTTTAGGATAATTCAACCCTCACTAACCCCTTTTTCTAGGCCTTGGCCGAAACCCATCCAAGTTCTAAACCCTAGGTTTTGTTTACAATATATTGAAGGATACACATACACATATACTCTAAGTGCTAAGGGGTTTACTTATGTAACAAAAAGTAACCAAAAGCCTTCCCCAAGGGGGGTGGCCGAAACTCCTTCAAGAACAAAACCCTATGTTTTGTTCACCACATTTTGCATAAACCACATATACATATATCCTAAGTTCCAAGGGTCTAATCATGTAACTAAAGAACCCAAGGCCTTCCTCTAAGGGTGGCCGAAACTTACAAGGAGTGTAACCCCTAGTTTTTCTTTCTTTTGTTCATACCATCATGAAGAAAATCAATATACATATATACTCTAAGTCTCAAAGGTCTTCTCATGTATCAAGGAAAGAACCAAGGCCTTCCCCTAAGGGGGTGGCCGAAACATGTAATGGAGAAGGAGTCCTCATTCTTGAAACAATCAAGGAGAATAATCACACCACAACTATTACACTGCAGGCGAGGGGATACTTACATCCTTTCGCTTGAATTTCTCCTCCTCTTACTTCTTAGGGTACCCTTGAAGACTAGAAAGGTGAGTGTTTTTCCTTGTTAGTCTTCTCTAATCCTCTTGGCCCTAGTAGAGAGCAAGAACCTTAAAGAGTTCCTTTATCCTTCCAATTTCCTAGGGTTAGAACCCTAGGTGCACCTTTTCGAAAAATGAAAGGGAGAAGAAGGGTGAATTCGGTGATGAGGGAGAGGAAGAAGAAGAAGAAGAGGAAGTTATTCCAACTTCCCTTATTTATACTTTTCTCATGAAAAGACATGTCTCTTCACCTCCCTAGCTTTTAACAAGCATGTTTCTTATTCCCTCTACAAGAAACATGGCTTGGTACAATGGTTAAGACATTGCTAGTGCAACTAGGAGGTTCAAGGTTCAATCCCTGCTTCCTCCTTCTATATTTTCCTTTTTATCACATTTTGCACTAATCTAAGCCCATTAAGCCAAGCCCATCATGAAATTTCATAAAATTAATTATATTCCATGAATTCATAATAATTTCATAATATTAATTATATTCCATGAATTCATAATATTTCATGATACTATTTCATGAATTCCATAATATTTCATATTTATGAATTCATATATTTCATAATATTTCATGATAATATATCATGAATTTCATAATATTTCATATTCATGAATTCATATATTTCATAATATTCCATGATAATATATCATGAATTTCACAATATTTCATATTCATGGATTCATATATTTCATAATATTCCATGATAATATATCATGAATTTCACAATATTTCATATTCATGGATTCATATATTTCATATGGGAAATTTTGGGGCGTTACAATCCTCCCCACCTTATAAAAAGTTCGTCCCGAACTTTAAAATAATTCCGGATACTTTAATCGTATTGCCTCCTCTCGTTCCCACGTGGCTTCTTCGAATCGTTCGTTCCGCCACAGAACCTTTACTAAGGGTACTTCCTTGTTCCTTAGCTTTTTGACTTCCCGGTCTAAGATCTGAACAGGTCAGCGTTCTGAACTTAGGTTCTCTTGATCTTGTACTGGTTGGGGCTCTATTATCTGATTCACATCAGAGATACATTTCCTGAGCATTGATACGTGGAAAACATTGTGGATAGCCGACTTTTCTGGCGGTAACTCCAGTTCGTAGGCCACTTTGCCTACCCGTCTCAGAATCTGAGACGGTCCCACATATCTCGGACTCAGCTTCCCTTTCTTTCCGAATCTCATCACCCCTTTCATAGGGGCTACCTTAAGGAATACTAAATCCCTAACCTCAAACTCTAGTGGTCTACGTCGCTTATCAGCGTAGCTTTTCTGCCGACTCTTAGCAGTCTCTATTCTCTGACGGATATTCTTTATAGCCTGAGTGGTTTCGTCTATAATATCCGTCTGGAGTCCCATCTCCTTCTTTTCACCACTCTCAAGCCAACATATAGGAGATCTGCATTTTCTTCCATATAGAGCTTCATACGGTGCCATCCCGATAGTAGCCTGATAACTGTTGTTATAAGCAAACTCTGCCAGGCTCAGGTATCGACACCCGCTTCCCTTGAAGTCCAAGGCACAAGCCCGTAACATATCCTCTAACATCTGGTTCGGAAAGCCGTCTTCGGTATATCCTCCTTTTTCACCCTGACTTGGTGATAACCAGACCTCAGGTCAATCTTAGAGAAAACCGTGGCTCCCTTCAATTGATCGAACAGGTCATCTATCCTGGGTAGAGGGTACCCGTTCTTGATAGTCACATTGTTCAGTGCCCGATAGTCGATACACATTCGCATCAACCCATCCTTCTTTTTTTTTTCACAAACAGTACGGGAGCTCCCCAGGGAGAATGACTAGGGCGGATGAATCCCTTGTCAAGTAGCTCCTGTAACTGTCCTTGCAACTCCTTTAATTCTGTCGGCGCTATACAGTACGGTGCCTTAGAAATAGGGTTGGTACCAGAAACCAACTCAATTGCAAATTCTATATCTCTTTCAGGTGCTAACCCTGGTAAGTCATCGGGAAATACCTCTGGGTAATTGCATACAACCTTGACGTCTTCTAGCTTTGGCAGCTCAATTGGTATCAGGATTCATAAACTCTAGTACTTTAGCCTGGAGGTCTAGAATTCGAATCCTGAGGAAGGCAAAAACCCGCTGGCCAGGGGCGGGAAGACCAGTAGTAGAGTAACAGCACGGTCGACGGTCGACGGTCGAGACCGCCAAATGGGCCGCCAAATGGGCCGGGTCGTTACATTTGCGGGAAACCCTAGGTTTAGGGGGAGCTAAGATTAAGGGGGAGAATGGTTGCTCCATTCTTGGCATAAAGGGAACCTTGGAGAGGTTCTTAAAAACCCTTTGTAAGTCCAATGTAGGGGGAGCTTGGGTGAAACTTTAAAAAGCCCATTTTGGAAAGTCCTAACATGAGGAGTTAGGTGTGGAAAATCCTAACTTCGAGGGTTAGGTGGTGAAATGTCCTAACTTGGAGGGTTAGGTGTGGGGGAACCTTAGGATAGGTTTTTAAAAAGCCCGTTTGGGAAAATTCCTAACTTGGAGGGTTAGGTGTGGGATGCCTTGGGATAGGATCCATGCATGCATTTGCATTTGCATTTGCATTGGTAGTGTAAGTCCAAGAGGGAGTCTTGGCAACGTAAGTCTAGTTGTTTGTTTTAGTATGACTTTTGCTATTGACTACTATCTTGTTTCCCTAACTTAAATGTATTGCCAAACATCAAAAAGGGGGAGATTGTTGAGGCAATCTGTGGTCCAGAGTGACCAAGTGTTTTGATGTTTGGGAAAAGGGTTTAAGTTAGGTTTACCCTTGTGTTCTTATATGTGTATGTTGAGTGTGCAGGTTGTACAGGTTACACATATGGACTTGGCTGGATAGCCTCGGTACGGTGAAGGATGGCATGGTGGCAAGCTAGAGGCTTGCGTGCATCCGAGGGACGAGAGCCGAAGATGAAGAGGGCGCAAAGGCAATAGTCGAGGTTGCAGATTAGGAGTCAGTTGAGTCGTGAGGTGAGTAGACTAGTCGACTGGCCTGGGGGCAGTCGACTGATGAAACTCACAGAAGGGTTCTGGTTAGGGACTAGTCGACTGCCCTTGGAGCAGTTGACTGGTGAGTTGGCTAAAAATTCGAACGTTGGGGTGCAACGGTCGATTTTCAGTGGGACCAGTCGACTGCCCTGGGAGCAGTCAACTAGTGGCGAGTGTTTCAGCCCGAATCCTATTTAAAGAGGACTTCGTGGTGGTTGAGATTCTTGATGAATCTTGTCTTGGTTAAAGGCAAGATAGTAGTCTTTGTGCTCAGGTCTTCTCAAGGTGTTGTGGTGAGGTTTCTCCACCCACAAGGAGCGACGAGGGCTAGCCGGAGATTATCCGGAGAGTGATCCACCGACGGATTCTTGGATTAGTCACCCCTGAAGTGGATACCAAGTAAATCGTTCTTGTTAGCGTTGTTTATTTTCATTATTGTTGTTTCCGCTGTGCAACTATCAATTTAGGTACATGAAGAATCGAAGAATCGCTATTCACACCCCCTCTAGCGTACGGAAACGATACTAACACCTCTATCTATCGAGATGTGTTCAAAAACATCAACGGAGATAGAGGAAATGAAGGCGGTTCCTTATGCCTCGACAGTAGGAAGCCTTATGTATGCCATGTTGTGCACGAGACCATATATTTGTTTTGCCATGGGCATGGTTAGCAGATATCAGAGTAACACTGGACAGGGACATTAGACTGCGGTAAAGCATATATTGAAATACATGAGACGGACTAGCGATTATATGCTAGTTTACCGGGCAGACCAATTAGTCCATGTGGGTTATACGAACTCAGATTTCCAGTTAGATAGGGACAAGAGTAAGTCTAACTCAGGATTTGTGTTTACTTTAGGTGGTGGAGCTATTGTTTGGAGGAGTGTCAAGCAGAAATGCATGGCGGACTCCACCATGGAAGCTGAGTATGTGGCAACCTCAGAGGCAACCAAAGAAGCTGTATGGCTCAGGAACTTCATCATGGTCTTGGATGTGATTCCTGTTTTGCCCAGATCAATCACAATCTTTTGTGATAACAGTGGTGCAGTTGCAAACTCGAAGGAACCACGAGCCCATACGGCGAGTAAACACATAGAGAGCAAGTACCACCTAATACGAGAAATCGTAAAGCAAGGAGAAGTGACAGTTGCCAAGATTGCATCAGAGGATAACCTGGCCGATCCTTTCACTAAAGCTCTTCCAGCAGTGAGAGAACAACAAAGTCTTTAAGTAAAAGTGGGAGATTGTAAGATGTGTATACTGAAAGACATGCTTCTTTTAAATTATATGAACATCTTCATTTTGAAAAGAGAATCACAACTACACTAGGTGCCTGTTTATATTAGTACATGCATAAAGTCCATTTCTATGCATTGTAGATAACATGATGTGTGGTGTCACACAGAAGATTATGTTATTAGTTCCTTGCCTAGAATAAGAAGAGGCTCACAACCGAGATGAAATTGGGCAACCCATCTGGATGATTGTAGTGTAATTAGGTGTGGTTGGTATCGATCATAGAATTTCACTAGTGTGTTTTGAGTACATTGAGCAGGACCAAAACCAGAGGTTATCCAATTTGTAGTGACTTTTATAATTGGTTAGTACCTCAGATTTTATTATGGAGTACGATCCCTTAATCCTGATATAATAACGGGCATATATTATTAATTATTATTTCTTTGATTTACTAATGGGCAAGATCTATTTTGTTAGATCGATAGACCCGGTAAGTTGAGAGATAATATTAATAATATAAAGTGATATTAATTATTGACAGAATCCGTATTCTGGTGAGTCGGGATGATGATGCCCCTTTGATGAGCTCAAGAAGTTCATCATGCTAAACCCTGCAGGTGGATTTGATCCGGCATGATAATAAGGTTGAGTGGTACTAATCAAGGATCCAGAAGTTAATTAATTTGAATTGTCATAATTTAAATTAATTAATGGGCATTCGATATCTTAAACATGGGGGGATGGACGACTCATAATATGAGGAGCCCATATGAAAATATGAGGGTTGGTGAGGTAGTTCAATTAAGATCCTTTAGTGGAATGGATCGGGTTTAGAACCATTGGTGGACCAAGATCCAACTCCTCCTCTTGGTCCCTACCATAGCCATATAAATACCCAAGGAGATCATGAAACCAAGGCTTGATCCAAGAGAATACACCCAAGGCCTCTCCCCTCTCATCTCTCTCTCTTCTCTCTCCTAGGGCATCCGGTCGGCGACAAGGAGAAGGGGCTTCACCACTTCGGTCCTTCCACTCTTCTTCACCAAGCTCCGACTATGACTCACATAGACAAGGCAGAGGAGTCCTCTACCATTTGTGGTGCTCAGCGAGGGTGTAGAAGGCTCCGGCAGCAGGTGGGAGGAGGCGCAAGAGGGATTTGCGGGTGCGCCGCAATGTAGAAGAATGGGGAGTTCCGGCCATCTTTCGGTGAGGGAGAAGGACCTTCTTCTCGTACTTCATCTTCTTCTCCTTCCTCTCGAGGTTAGCATCCAGTTCATGTTGGATCAGAGAAAACGATAGAGGAGGGGGGTAAACATCGTTATAAAATTTTTTGGAGTAAAAGAGTAAATACGCAGCGGAAAATCATAGAATACACGCGAACTCCAATCAATTTTACTTGGTTTGGAGTCACAGTCGGCTCCTACTTCAAGGCCCACGATCCTTGACCATTTACTTTGAGCAATTCTATATTCGATAAAGTTTTTACAAGATGATAGTATAGATATATAATTGGAAATTTAAATCACAACACTTTTGTAAATTGAAATTTTACCGAGGCCCGACGTGGATCGAATTCTGGAGCAGAGGGTCGTCGGCGGCGCTGGAATCTCGAAATCAAACATTGCTGGGGCGCAGCGCTTAAGTGAAAGTGTTTGGAGAGTTGAGAGCAATGGATGTCGTAGTCTTGGGGGTGAACTCCCTTTTATAGCACCCATACGGGCGCCTGAGTTGATGGGGGCGCCTAACACGTGGACTTCCCTGCGCAAACCCTTATCCGCAGGCTCGGTCAGCGCTTATCCATCTCCTCTTGGGCGCCTGAGCTGATGGGGGCGCCCGTGACCTCACGGGCGCCTGATCTGCCTTGGTCCAGAGGCTTCGCTGCTGTGGTTGGTGTTTTACCTTCACACTGGGGCGCCCATATCCTTACGGGCGCCAGAGTCAATCCGGGCTCCTAGCCCCAGTGAGGCACCTCACTTGCAGAAGACCAGTCCTTTGATCCTGCAACAAGGGTTAGTACCACAACATAACAAGCAAATGTGTTAGCCATTAGTTATAGTCGTAGCTGTCTTGGTTCTGACTTTGGGTCTCCCAAATGGAACCCTAGGTCGAACCGATGCCTACTGTTCCCTCGACGGGGAACGCGTCCTCACTTACTCCTCTCAGGAGAGTTTATCTTTTGCCAACCGGCTCCTCTGTTTGGAATTTTGCCCAATCCACCTGACCAGGTCTTCGTGCCCAACTTCCGATCAGGTCCTCTTACCCAACTTCCGATTAGGTCATCAGTGTCCAGCCCCTTGCCAGGACTTCTTGCCCAGTCCTTGACCAGGACTTCTTTGCCCGACTTCCGGTCAGGTCTTCTTGCCCAGTCCTTGACCAGGACTTCTTTGCCCAGCCCTTTGCTAGGACTTCTTGCCTAGTGTACCTAGGACATTTCCTGCACACTCAGTAAACATATTAGATCACAATAACACCTTAACTTCTGAACCCTTTGCCATTATCAAAACCCAGGTTTGACTTAGGTGCTGCCTGCACCAACAATCTTCCCCTTTTTAATTTATGGTAACACGGTTCAAAAAGTTATGTTAAAGAAGACTATAACAGCCAGTGCATTAATCACATTCAGTTTCCTCCCCCTAAAAAATTCTCCCCCTGTGTTTTTCAAACATAAGTGGGGTTTTTGAAATCGTTTTCTAAGTTCTTGAACTAAACAATTTCAAAAGATTTTCGAATTTAAACACTTAGAAAATTTTCCAACACAATATTGAGTTTTAATACTTAGAAAATTTTCCAAAACAATTTTGAGTTTTATCATTTAGAAATTTTCAAAATAAATTTTGAGTTTTAACAATTAGAAAACTTTCAAAATCATATTGAGTTTTAATACTTAGAGAATTTTCCAAAACAATTTTGAGTTTTAACTCTTAGAAATTTTTCCTAAATAAATTTTGAGTTTTAACACTTAGAAAATTTTCAAAATAAATTTTGAGTTTTAACACTTTGAAAATTTTCGAAAATAAATTTTGAGTTTTAACACTTGGAAAATTTTCCAAAATAAATTTTGAGTTTTAACACTTGGAAAATTTTCCAAAATAAATTTTGAGTTTTAACACTTAGAAAATTTTCAAAATTAATTTTGAGTTTTAACACATAGAAAATTTTCAAAATATATTTTAAGTTTTAACACTTAGAAAATTTTTCAAAATAAATTTTGAGTTTTAACACTTAGAAAATTTTCCAAAATAATTTCATACTTGGAAAATTTTCATTTTTGAAATGCTTTAGATTTGAAAACAAGTATTTTCGTTACTTTACTTTCTGAAAAAGGAGATAATAGTTTTTGAAAAAAAAATTAATTTGGAAATTTTCAAAATTCAAAAAAACTTCTTTACTCTCCTTTCCAATCCCTCCCCCTTTGCCATATATCAAAAAAAAAATATAGCAAGAATTGAGTAAAGAAGGTAACGTTCTGTATTGAACCAATTCTAAGCATAAACTGGACCAAACCAATTTAGATTTTCTCTTTCGGGTCTTCTCTAACCCAGTTAGCTACTTACTAACTGTTATAAATAGTAGCTTTCGCTAGGGTTAGTCAAGTTAAGTGATCTGATCAAGTTAGATTTTCTAAGCTTGACACTTTACCTGATTACTGTTCAATTAGTATTTATTGCCCCAATTACTACAGATGCACTGACTCAAAGCATCTTGAATCAAGGCATAGACTTAAGAATCTCAACCCAGTCAGGTTGTCAATCAAAAGTATCCTAAGGTGCTTGTGAGATGCTGGCTTCTTAGTCTATAGGTGCATGCAGTTCTAGGGTTAGGGCCTAAGCTAAGTCCATTTGTGAAAAAACTCATGTTTTGAAGGGGGTAAGTTTTAAAAAATACTAAGTCAGAAAATCATTTTAAATTTCAAGTCTTTAAAAAAAAATATTAATTAACAGATAAGAAATAAAATAGTTTTTGAAAAAAAACTCATGTAGAGTAGTCCTATTCTACTAAGCATAACATAAAGTATCTGACTTAGCATACTAATGGCAAGTAATCAATAAGTAAATCTGATAAATGCATAAGAGTCATCTGGTCAATAGTGAGACTAGCAATGTCAAACCATAGTAAGATACAAATCAACCCTACTCAGTAGGGATAGTCAAACAGTCTACAATACACTGAGATAGCTGAAAATGATCTAAGAAGGGCCAGTAGGGTCAAATGGGCCAGGTTGCCAAGATTGAAACAACGATATCATTTCATTGTATCATGTGTCGTTTGTCTTTCGATCAGCTCGGAGGGTGTCCATGTGCTCAATATGACGGGCCTCATTTGCCTGATGTTCGGTGTGAAGATTATCCAAGTATTGAGTGTGGTTGCCCTCGTTCACATTGTGTTCATTCTGTAGGGCCTCCAGATACTCTGCGTGACGAGCCTCCATCTCCTCCCCGAGGCTGTGCATCTCCGTCTGCAGTTGTGTAATGTGTTGATCAGTGGCCAGTTGAGGAGGCTCCTATAATTGCTCGTTGATCTCGACTGCGAGATCAGCTACGTCTACCTCCACCTCCTCGTCGGAG
>JAGFNQ010004100.1:0-22087 GCA_024364735.1 Boesenbergia rotunda | reverse complement strand
AGTGACCAGTTTAACCAGGTTTGATGGTTTGACCCGGTTTGACTCTTTTGACCAACCAACAATTAAATCCATTAAGCTCTAAATTGCATGATTCAATATTTTTACTTGACAAAAGTACAAAACCAGATGAATTTGAGTTAAGTTAGGTCCTAACCATCTCACTCAGTCTATAGTTATCAATTACGTTAACCTTATGGGTTTTGTAAGACAGGTTTTAAAAGAAATAAAGATTTTAATTTGAAATCATGGTTAAATTTTTAAAGGTTAAATTAATTTTGAAGAAAAAATTAATTATGTTTTAAGTTTATTTTGAAAAGTGATTGAATCTAAGATTAATTGAAATTTGTGTTAGATTCAAATCTGACTATAGTAAAGTGAATTTGATTTTCAATAATTGGCTTCTAAGTCTTGGCGTGTAACAACCCGGCCCATTTGGCGGCCCATTTACCAGCCCTCACGACCGTCATACCGTCGACCGTCGACCGTGCCGTTACTATACTAGGTCTTCCCACTTCCTGGGCAATGGATTTTTGCCTTCCCTGGATTCGAACCCAAGACCCTGGCTTAAATCTAGTTCTTTATGAATCCTGAATACCAATTGAGCTATTCAGGATTCATAAAGAACTAGATTTAAGCCTGGGTCTAGGGTTCGAATCCTGGGAAGGCAAAAATCCACTGCCCAGGAAGTGGGAAGACCTAGTATGGTAACCGTACTGTCGATGGTCGACGGTATGACGGTCGTGAGGGCCGGTAAATGGGCCGCCAAATGAGCCGGGTCGTTACATGGTGAGGCACTAGGCCTTCTTTGGTCGTAGCCTTATTGGATCATCAACCCTTTCCTTGATAAAGCCTTTTATTGAAAATTCATCTTCAAGTTACTTGAAAGATTTTTGTCTAACTAGTTTGGGTCTTAGATCGGTAGCTCCAGCTAGTTCCACCAAAATGGCTTCCCTAACGTACTATCATCTCACCTCCACCCAATACTATATTTTTCATATTTCAATTAAGTCATTTCAGTCCTTAGTCTAACCAGTCCTAGGTCTAAGCATAGTAATTTGCAGAAAGATATAAACAAGCAAGCATGCAATAAAATTAAGGAATTAAAAAAAATTATCTAACTATAAAAATTGTTTTTAAATTGGCTCCCCTTGGACTAAAGCCACGATAATGATTAGGCAAGATGTGAATCTTATCCTTGGGGCTCCAATACTGGTTTAGTCCAGCTTGGTTGTTCAAGCAAAGCTTTGGTACCCAAGCTTGCACTATGGCTCTAGGTTGGTTCAACACAGCATAATACGACCATTGTCTCAACTTGGTTCGATACCCTAACCCAGATCGATTTAGAACGGACATCTGTTTTCCAAGGATCATGTCAAGACCCTTGGAACCCAATGTGAATCGTTCTAAAGCCACTCTGAGCTCCTTGACTTGAGTTTTCAAGGAGGAGTTCTCATTCTCAAGCTTTTCAACTTGAGTAGAGGTTCCTTCTTGAACCTTCTCGGTCAAGGATCTAGAGTCATCTTCCTCTTTCAGGAGTTTTACTTCCTGTCGGAGGAATTCGACTCGGATTTTGGCTTTCGCCAAGTTACGAGATAAATAAGCTATTAATTTTGATAATTCAACTTCGGAATAACCTCTTACCGTTATTTGGCCGTTCTCCAATATTGTGAGCCTTCCGTCGTCTGGCTCTAATTCCGATCCGGTGTCGATCTCTTCCGAAGCGGTTAAGGCGAGAAGATTTGATTATGGGGTCTCTTCTTCTTCTTCGGAGGACAATTTGTCCCAAGTGGCTTGAAGAGCCTTCTTCCTTCGAGCCTTCTTTGATTCCTTCAGATTGGGACATTCTGATTTGTAGTGTCCCTTCTTGTTGCATTCATAGCAGGTGACATTTGTTTTGCCTTTTGAAGTTGAAGGTTCGGCTAGATCATCCTTTCGTCGGCTTGTTTTCCTTCTGTTGGTTTGATTCTTGAGCTCCTTGTAGTAGTCCCGAGATAGCCGCACCAACTTGGGTCGATCCCCTTCGCTATCTTCTGAGTCTAGGTCTGAGTCAGACTCGAGTGCTTTTTCTTGGCGACCTTTCCTTGGGGTTAGTCTGGTCATGTAACTCTAATTCTGAAAATAGTTCATTTAATTTAATTTTTGAAAGATCCCTAGAAACCTTGTAAGCATCTACCATAGATGCCCACAGAGTATTTCTGGGGAATGCATTTAAGGTATACCTGATTCGGTCACGGTTTTCTACCTTGTGACTTATTGTGTGCAGTCCGTTCATCAGCTCTTGGATTCTGGCGTGGAGCTGTGCTGCTGATTCGTCCTCATTCATCTCTATTGTGTAGAGGCTGTTCAGCAACAGATCCCTTTTGTTGATTCTGGTGTCGGAGGTACCTTCATGCAACTCAATTAGTTTGCTCCAAAGTTCTTTGGTGCTGCTGAAAGGACCCACAAAGTTCAGCTCTTCCTTGGTTAATCCACACTGCAACGTCTGAGTTGCCTTTGCATCAGCCTCGATCTTTTTCTTCAGCGAGGCGTCCCTTTCGGAGTAGTACTGTGCCACTCCTTCTGCGTTCTTGGGGATTTCGAGGCCAGATTAGATTATTATCCACATATCCATTTGAGTTTTCAGGTGGACTTCCAACAGACTTTTCCAGTAGGAGAAATCTTCTCCACTGAAGAGTGGTGGTCTGGCTGTGCTGAAACCCTCTTGCATGGCCATAATAATTTCTGAAAAATAAGAAAAACAAAAAAAAACATATCCAAAGGCTTGGTCTTGGATTAGTAGTGCGGAAGAAAATTAATCGAAATAAAACCGATCGAGGGGTGTTGCACCAACCTCAATTAACGAGAAAAATTTGAGAGAGAAAAAAAAATTTAAAATAATTTCGTAAAATCTGAAAAACACTCTCAAATTGGTGGTTGCACTAGATTTGAGCCACCCGCTCTGATACTACTTGTTGGATCGGAGAAAACGATAGAGGGGGGGATATCGTTAGAAAATTTTTCAGAGTAAAAGAGTAAATGCGCAGGGGAAAATCGCAGAATACACGCGAACACCAATTGATTTTACTTGGTTCGGAGTCGCGGTCGGCTCCAACTCCAAGGCCCACGGTCCTTGACCATTTACTTTGGGCAATTCTATATTCGATAAAGCTTTTACAAGATGATAGTACAGACATAAAATTGGAAATTTAAATCACAACAGTTTCGTTAAATGAAATTTTACCGACGCCCGAGGTGGATCGAATTCTGGAGCAGAGGGTTATCGTCGGCGCTGGAATCGAGAAATCGAACTTTGCCGGGCGCAACGCTTGAGCGAAAGTGTCTGGAGAGTTGAGAGCAATGAATGTCAAAGACTTGGGGGTGAACCCCCTTTTATAGCACCCATATGGGCGCCTGAGTAGATGGGGACGCCTATCACGTGGCCTTCCTTGCGTGAACCCTTATCCGCAGGCTCGGTCAGTGCTTATCCATCTCCTCTTGGGCGCCTGAGCTGATGGGGGCACCCGTGACCTCACGGGCGCCTGATTTGCCTTGGTCCAGAGTCTTCACTGCTGTGGTTGGTGTATTGCCTTCACACTGGGGCGCCCATATCCTTACAGGCGCCCGAGTCCATCCAGGTGCCTAGCCCCAGTGAGGCACCTCACTTGCAGAAGATCAGTCCTTCGATCCTGCAACAAGGGTTAGTACCACAACACAACAAGCAAATGTGTTAGCCATGAGTTACAGTCGTAGCTGTCTTGGTTCTGACTTTGAGTCTCCCAAATGGAACCCTAGGTCGAATCGACGCCTACTGTTCCCTCGACGGGGAACACGTCCTCACCTACTCCTCTCAGGAGAGTTTACCTTTTGCCAATCGGCTCCTTCAGTTAGACTTTTGCCCAATCCACCGGACCAGGTCTTCGTGCCCATCTTTCGGTCAGTTCTTCTTGCCCAACTTCCGGTCAGGTCTTCGGTGCCCAACCCCTTGCCAGGACTTCTTGCCCAGTCCTCAACTAGGACTTCTTTGCCCGACTTCCAGTCAGGTCTTCTTGCCCAGTCCTTGACCAGGACTTCTTTGCCCAGCCCTTTGCCAGGACTTCTTGCCTAGTGTACCTAGGACTTTTCCTCCACACTCGGTAAACATGTTAGATCACAATAACACCTTATCTTCTGAACCTTTTTCCATTATCAAAACCCAGGTTTGACTTAGGTGCTTCCTGCATCAACAGTTCGGTGGCCTGAGGGCTGCTCCGGCGGTCGGCGGTGCAAAGGAAGAGGAGGGAAGGTTGCGGCGAGAAAAACCCTAAGAGCTAGGGTTTGGTTTTCGTCCAAGTCAAGAAGAAGATCTCAGTTGGAGTGCCTTGGTGATCACGGTTCTGGGTAGACCATCGCTCACACGATGTTCGGGAAGGGAGGGACATAAGGTAGAAGGTCGCGAGGTGATCGGGAAGGTATAATTCTTTCCCAAGCTCCTTACGTTATTATGTGTCATGTTTTAATTGCCTTGTCATTTTATGTTAATTATTTAATTGTTTTGATTTTGTATCATAGCCAATAATTAAATAATTGGACCCCGACCATAAACACAAAAGCCGACGATCCACTTGTCGCCTTTTCCGCGGTCGAACGGTCAAGCAAACTACAAGGCTCGGTCTTTGTGATTGGCCGAGTTGTAATTTGGATCGTTCGATATGGCATGAGATGGTCATTGGGAGACGGGTCTCCATTCGGATTAATTTTTAATCTGTAGACATGGAGTGGTCTCTCAAGGATGACCATGTTTTCACTAAGGAAACCCGCCAGGCCATACCCAACAAAGGCATCCCCACACCTTAACTCCCCAAGAGTTAGGATTTTTCCCAAAACGGATTTTTTTAAGAACCTCTCCACGGCTCCCCCTACATTGGACTTACAAAGGTTTTTTAAGTATCTCTCCAAGATTCGCCCTTTGCCAATAAATGATCAACAATGCTCCCCCTTTACCTATGCTCCCCCTTGACTTAGTATTTCATGTAAAGACGTGTTTGGTTTCCCACTTAAAACTAACACTTCTCTCCCTTTGCAACACATCAACAGGACTCCAACAATCTCCCTTTTATTAGATTCTTTAACCTTTAATGATCATAAACAAAGTGTATTAACCCCCATAAGATTATACCCTTATTTTACATCATTAGGACCCTTTTCGACTGTTGAAAAATAATTTCAGCATGAATTAGTTCACTATGTTAGTTACCAGTTGACTGACCTTGTCGAAACCCTAATTCACAGAATTATCAGTCGACTACCCCTGTACCAGTCGACTGATACCTTGATTTCAGCCATTTTAGCATCTCTGACCCAATTTCAGAAATGCATCAGAAATTCCATAATTCTTCAAAAATTTCTAAATTTTGTGGAGAGATTTGTGGTGCCCGTGTCTACTTGAAAAAAATATATTCAAAAATGTATCTATCACTAATCCCAAGATTGACACAAAACCCAAAACTAGCTAAATGGTTCAATTGAACCTTGACATAAAGTCTTAGTTTTGGCTTCCTCTTGATGTATCTACCCATACCAACCCACAATACATTTCTAGCATTGTTTTATATGACATCAATACATCAAGAACCAATTTTCATGCAATATGACCCCAATGTCATGTTTTCGTGCATGAACCACACACCCAATGTGCCAAAACCCTAGAATTAAGACTCAAGTCCATCTCCAACTTCTTTGGCACACTCCATGACCCATCTAGACTTCCGAGAGAAATCCTCCCGTGATCCATAACCATGGGTCCCAACTTAACTCCTAGATCTCCCCCTTGGGTGACTCAACAAACACTATGCCACACCGGTGTACCTTCGGTGACTCTTGGCCTACAACCTTAACTTTCATAACTTTGGACACCTTGTCCTTGATTAAGCACTTCTTCCTTCTTTCAAATGACATCCCCTTGCCACTTTTGGACTTTCTCTTGCTATAGTCATATTGTACCCTTGCATATGACTTCTCCATAGCATTGGAAAACTTAGATCGATATCCTAGACCCAATCTACCATTGTTGGGTTTTACCTACCCAACACCATACCTAAACCCTTAGATTCAATAGTGAATCTATCTAGGGGTTTCTCTAATTTATCAAGCCTTGCCATCAAAGCTTGATTTTCCCTTTCTAAGTTCTTAAACCTAGAATCAACATGTCCACTTCGGACATTCCTAGACCTACTCATTCTAGGCATGTGTCTCCCCTTCTTGGGATTAATACCTTAGTCCTTAGGTCTAATGGTCTTGGATTTTTCATGATGTATGATTATCTTAGGGTTTTGATCAACAATATTAACCCTACTCCTATCATGATATTTAAATCCAAAATTATGCATAGGTAAATGATTTCCATTATTTTTAACATGCATAGAGGAATTTGAATTATGCTTAAAGTTATGGATTACCTCCCTTACCCTTGTAGCTCCCCCTTGATATGAGATTTTCTTCTTATCCTTCCTCTCCCATTTTCTCAAATGCTCCAATTTCACCTTTCCTTGATAATTTGGTGTGATAGTGTCCTAGCTCACCACACGTGAAGCACCTTATATGCTTCTTCTCCTTCTTTTCCCTACAACCTATGTTAGAATTTAAAGAGATTGACTTGGGTTTAGGGTTTACCTCCTTTTCTTACCCTTTGGACACTTGACCTTATGGTGTCCCTTTTCATTACACCCAAAGCAAATAATGTGGTCCTTTGACTTAGCTTTGGTGGAGGTGGAAGCTTCTTCTTGCTCCGGTATTGAGGATGATCTCTCCTCCCCCTCAATCATTGAAGTGGAGTCTTCTTCTTCCCCATTTGATGAAGCGGATGATTCTTCAATTTCTTGTGCCACTTCACTTGAGGAGATGGATGATTCTTTTTCTTCTTTCTGCTCTTCTTCGGATGTTGAGCTTCTTTCCTCATCCCATTGGTCCTTCTCCTCTTCTTGGACCATTAAGCTCATTTTCTTTGGCTCTTCCACTACATGAGCTTGTATAGGGTTTTCATGAAGCGCTAACATTTTGCTCCATAGTTCATGCGCATTTTTATATTCACCTACACAACTGATCACATTGTTAGGCAAAATATTAAGTAAAATTGAAATTACCTTATCATTTACCTTCGATTGTGTTTGTTACTCCTCATTCCAATATCTTGGTCGAAGATTTTTTCCATGTTTATCTTTTGAGACTTCAAATGGTTCTTCTAGCGCGATCATGAGATCCCAATCTATGCTAAACTAGGTCTTTGTTCGCATCCTCCAATAATCGAAATTGTCGTGATCATAGGGAGGTGGAACGTTAACGTCGACCCCTAAGCATTCTTCTTCCGCCATTCCCTCTAGCCTTTTGCTCTCCCAACGGTTAGTCCGTAGATGAGCAACCTGTGCTCTGATACCACTTGTTGGGGATCGATGGCCCGGCTAGAGGGGGGTGAATAGCCGATCATCCACATGTTTGGGATTTCTTCCTATAAGTGTTAGTACGCGCAAGAGGAAACTTAAACTATTAATTAAAATCAATGCTAACACAAAGCGTTTACGTGGTTCGGAGATAAAGATCCTACTTCACGGCTGCCCGTAAGGTGGGCGATCCTGATCCATCGGTAGATGACTCCCCAGAAGACCTCCGGCTAGCTCACGTCGCTCTTTGTGGGTGGAGAAACGTCGCCACAAACTCCCGACAACACCTGAGCTCTTAGAGACTACTAATAAGCTCTAACCAAGCTTATTTCGTCAACCTTTGCTCAGCCAAATCGAACTCTCTAAAATAGAGCTCAAGGCTGAAACACTTGTTACCAGTCGACTGGTGCCAACACCAGTCGACTGGTCCACCTTGGATTCAATCATTATAGGTCAACATTCGAATTCCAGCTGACACCAGTTGACAGATCATCTGATCAATCAACTGATCTTTTTGTGGCCTTCATCAATCGACTGATCTAAGCATTAGTCGACTACCTAAAACCTAAACCTAGGATTTCCTTTCTTGAGTACAATTCTCTCACACTTGGACCCTCACGACTCAGCTAACTCTTCACCTAGCAGCCTCGACCTTGCCTTCAAGCCATCTTCGACTTTGGCTCTCGTCCCTCGGATGCATACGAGCCCATTGCTCATCCTCATGCCATCCTTCGCGTATGCCTCGAAGTGCGCTTCCCTCGGCTCATCATTCCTGCTTTGTCAACGGTCTCTCGGATATATACAAGCCCATGGCATGTCTCCTCATGCCATCCTTCACCGGACCTGAAGCCGTCCAGCTAAGTCTATGTGTATCCTACAAACCTGCACACTCACATACACATATCAAATACAAGGGTGAACCTAACTTAAACCATTTGCCGATCATCAAAATACATGATCACTCCGGACCATAGATTGCTCCAACACTTTTTACTTGCTTTGGATTCTTGACTTGCTCCTACTGCAAGGCCCACAATCCTTGATCATTTGCGTTGGGCAATCACTAATCAATGAGAGAATGTACAGATTACAATATTAAAGTGTGCAATTAAAATAATACAAATATACCAACTCCTTTGAAGAGTTGAAGACTTTCGCTCGGAGAGTCGGACAGTGTTTCAGCATTTGTCGAGGCTTTGGTTGCGTGGCACACAGAAGAGCAGAGTGATCTCAGAGTTAGAAGTGATGTTTTGGGATGCTGCCTCGACCCCTTTATATAGTGAGCATTTAGGCGCCCTAGTCGCAGCGTCTCAGGCGGTAACTCTATCCACTGTGCAGTCAAACTCTATCCTAGCTCAGGCGTCCTAATCCCTTTCAAGCGCCTGAGTGCCGACGTGGCATCTCCACTCAACACTCACCTCACAAGCTTGACCATTGCTCTAGCTCAGCCACCCGCTTCCAGCTCCCAGGTGCCTGAGTCCCTTTCAGGCACCCTAGTCCAACTAGCACAACTTCTCAGCTGCAACAAGAGTTAGTTCCCTACCATAATATAAATAGAATTTAATGCATATATGGATTATAGCCAGTGCAATCTTGGTCTTGACTTTTAGGTTTCACCTGAAACCCTAGGTCGGACCGTCGCCTACTATTTCCTCTTGGGGAACGCGTCCTTACCTACTCCTCGCAAGAGAGTTTACCTTTTGCCAACCAGCTCCTCCGGTTGGAATTTTGCTCGACCTCTGAGAATCCAAAACTCGACGACACTAGACCTTGACCCGTCTCGACTCCTGTCCGCGATCCCTACTTGGCAATGAATTCTGCTTGGTCCCTTAAACCAAGACTTCATGCTCAACTTCACTTACCAAGACATCATTGCCCGATCCCAGACCGGGACTTTCCTGCAAGCTTCACAAATTCATCAGTACACACAAACAAACTTATCTTGAACTCTTTGCCACTTATCAAAATATGGTTTGATCTAGTACTTCCGGCACCAACAATCTCCCCCTTCTTGATTATGACAACCCAGTTCAAAGTTAAGCTATAAACAACTTTAAACAAAACAACATTAAATAGGAGAAATGTAATCTTGTTTTGAGGTCTCCCCCTTAACCAGTTATCTCCCCCTTGATCAAATATTTTTCAAAAACTGGTCTTAGTCTTTTTCATCATTTAAATAGTTCAGAGAATAAGTTATCTTTTTGAAAAGCTGAAAATACTTTAATCTTTTTGAAGTACTTAAAATTTTAGCTTACTTTTGAAAAAAGCTTAAGTATTTTTTTAAAACTTTCAAAAATAATCAATTGCTTTAACAAACTACTAAGTATGGAAACAATTTTTCAAGATTTTTCAGAAATACAATAAGTTGAAGTATTTTTTTTGAAATCACCAAAAAGTATAGAAGTCAACTTTCGATTGGCGATTTTCAAAATAACTTCGAAAATTCATTCTTAAAAAACATATTGCAAAAAGTTTTCCTAACACCATTTTTAAAACTTTTCCAACACTTAGAAAATATTTTGAATGATTTTTTCTAAACACTTTGAACTCTTTCTTGGTATCAAAATTTTCTAACACTTGCAAAACACTTTGAACTAACATTTAGAAAATATTTTGAAAACACTTTAACACTTTAGAAAATATTTTGAAAACAAACTTTGAACTCTTTTCAAAATATTTTTTAAAA
Source organism: Boesenbergia rotunda (assembly GCA_024364735.1). NCBI lineage: Eukaryota > Viridiplantae > Streptophyta > Magnoliopsida > Zingiberales > Zingiberaceae > Boesenbergia > Boesenbergia rotunda. The sequence goes on along the minus strand of JAGFNQ010004100.1, from coordinate 12,010 downwards.
AAACTTTGAACTCTTTCTTTCTCTCCCCCTTTTCCATATATCAACAACATGTAGTCTAAGGGTAAGAAATATATCAGAGCATAAAAAATGACTAAGTAAGAAAAGCTAGGTGTATCAAAGCAATTAAGTTTAAGCAACTCATAATCAAAATAAGTTTAGGTCAAGCCTAGGCACCTTCATTTTGAGTCCAAGCATGAATCAATTAAAACATTTTTACTTGGAAAAGAAAGAAAATAAAAAGAAATCCTTTCAGGCACCTGTCTTACCTATTAGCTAGCTTCTGACTGCAATAAGTAGCAACTTCCACTTGGGTTAGTCAAGTCAAGTGAATTCCATAAATCAGCTAAGTTAGACAGAATACATGACTTGATTAATATGAATTGCATTTATAGTGTCCCAACTTGTTTTGATGCACTGAATTAAAGCATATTATGTTTAGGGCAATAGTCCTAAGCATCTCAACCTAGTCTAGATTGTCAATCAAGTTAGTCCTAATGTGCTTGTGAGATGCTGGCTGCTAAAACTATAGGAGCATGCATACTAGGGTTATGCCTAAGCTAAGTCCGTATCGAAGAAAAATCTTAGTTTTGAAAGGGGTAGTTTTAAAGTAAAAATAAAACTATGTTTCGAAAAACACATTGAATTTTGAAAGTAAAGTTTTGAAAACAGTCTTTGAAACACTATTTATTTTTAAAAAATAGAAAAAAAAACTAACAAAATGAGTAAATCCAAAAAAACAAAAGAAAATCTACTCTACTAAGCACATTCCAAGCTGTCTTCTTAATGAACTGGACTCTAACTCTGGTAAGGGATTAGTAAAAATGTCTGCCAAGTTAGATTTAGAGTCAACATGTTGAAGGACAACTTTACCCCTAGCTACGTGATCCCTAACAAAGTCATGTCTCACTTCTATATGTTTAGTTCTAGAGTGGTGAATTAGATTTTTGGTAAGGTTTATTGAACTGATATTATCAATGTATACCTTGGTTTGGGCATAGTCTATGTTGAAATCCCTAAGGGTATGCATCATCCATAAGCGTTGAGCTACACACTCTCCTAAGGCAACATACTCTGCTTCAGTTGTAGATAATGTAACACAGTGTTGCTTTCTACTGCACTAGCTGACTAGACTCTGACCTAGTAATTGACAATTACCACTTGTACTTTTTCTATCTAATTTACAACATGCATAATATGAGTCAGAAAATCCTAGCAACTCAAAGTTGGAAGTTCTAGGGTGCCAAATACCTACATTTAATGTGCCCTTAATATATCTAAGGATTCTCTTAACTGCAGTTAAGTGAGATTCCTTAGCATAGGTTTGGTATCTGGCACAAATACCTACTCCAAAAAAAATATCAGGTCTAATAGTAGTTAGGTAACGTAGGCTCCGTATAACACTTCTATAATGTTTTAAGTCATCTGGCTTACCTTCAGAATCATTATCTATCTTAGCATTTGTGGCCATAGGGGGTACTTAGGTCTTTTGAGTTTTCCATCTTAAATTTCTTAACTAACTTTCTAGCATATTTTGATTGGTGAATATAATTTCCATTCCTAGATTACTTAATTTGTAGTCCTAAAAAGTAGGTCAGTTCACCGACTAGACTCATTTCAAATTCATTTTCCATGATTTTAATGAATTCATTTAAAAAGTTAGTGTTGGTTGATCCAAATATTATTTCATCTATATAAATTTGGGCTATAAAGATATCTTTTTCTAAGGTCTTAACAAACAGAGTTGAGTCAAGTTGGCCTTGGTTAAAACCTTTAGATACTAGATAGGTGGATAATCTTTCATGCCACGCCCTAGGTGCTTGTTTTAACTCATAAAGAGCTTTCCTAGGTCTGAATAAATGGTTAGGATAGTCTAAGTCCTCAAAACCTAGGGGTTGTCTTACATATATTTCTTCTTTTATAAACCTATTTAGGAAGGCTGACTTAACATCCATTTGGTATAGTTTGAATCCTCTATGGGTTGCAAAGGCTAGTAACATTCTAATTGACTCATGTTTAGCTACAGGGGCATAAGTGTTAGGATGTATACTAAAAGCCTAGCTTTTGTATGAACATCTACATTTTGGAATGAGAATCACATGGTTATTGTTTGTATTTTATATTTATTATATGTGTAAATATTGTCTGATACTTTACATTATAGATAACATGGTGTGTGGTGCCACACAGAAGATCATGTTACCAGCCCCTTGTAGAGTATAAGTAGTGGCTCATAACCGAGATGGTTTTGGACAAACCATTGTCATGGTTGTAGTGTAATTTGGTATTGGTCTATCTTGATCATAGAATTACACTAGTATACTTTGTGTGTATTGAGTAAGACCGACCTAGAGGTGATTCGATTTATACTGACTATATAATCGAATCAGACCTCAGATATTATGGTGTATATGTTAGTGATATAAGAGAAGTGTCCTAAGGCAATCGCCTTATGATTGTAATCATTTATTTTAATAAATGAATTTTCGCTGTTTGAGTATACATGATTATTTGATTAAGATCTTAAACTCATTTACTGAATGTCCGCAATACAATTCACAGTATGAGAGAATTTGTGATGAATTCACAACTAGTGATTATCTCTACATGTGCAATTGTGAAGTATTGAAATTGTCCCTAGTCGATGAATTGATAAATACAAACACTATCAATTCTGTTGAGACTAGCATGGATTATTGTAACGCCCGTCTTTTTCCCACACTTTATGGTGTGGCGAGAGAGACGGCGTTACGCTTACATACATACACATACATACGGCATAGGAATATCTTAATGCAACGGAATCAATTTTTTTTTTATATATACACATGCGTTTTACCATGCAACTATTACCTGAACATATATGTATGCCTTAACTTATCATTCATGAACATGGTAGCATTGTAACTTAGCATATTAAAGCATAACATTCCGTATTTTATCCATAAGCATCATAAGTAGCAAGTAACTTATCATAAGTATAACATAGAATCTAAAGAGGCGTTTTAAAACACAAAACATAATAGAAGAGTCTTGTTCCTCTTTCCTCTGCCATGTCACTATCACACACACACACTTTTGGCCCCTCCTGCTGCTTCACCTAGTAACCTCTGTTTGCTTGATCTGCGGTATGAGACAATAAGACTATAAGCACATAGGCTTAGTAAGACCCTTTCCTACTTAAAAAATCCATACATCACATAAACATAAACATAATGCTTAAATCCTACTTATCATGACATACTTCTTATTATAAACATAAATATAATCATGGCATCATACTTAACATGAACATAAACATAAGCATTTGCATAAACATACTTTGCATTAACATACTTTGCATAAACATACTTTGCATTAACATACTTTGCATAAACATACTTTGCATTAACATACTTTGCATTAACATACTTATCGTGACATAATGCATAACATGGATGAATGCATGCGTCAGATGCATATATCATAAGGATGCTTAGTTTAAAATCATACTTTTAAATACTTAAACATAATCATCACATCATTGGGGTCCCCGGCTTGTACCACATACATACATCATAAGCGCGCATCCCTAAGTAAATACGAGGTAGCGAGCCCCGACCTACTAGGGTAGGAACAGCTACGGTAGTTCTAAAAACCGGGGCGTTCATAAGGTGCCCATCCATGTTGGACAGCTATGGTAGTCCCAGAACCGTGGACAGCTTCGGTAGTCCAGAACCGAGGCGTTCTTAAGGTGTCCATCCCTTGGACCATTACTTCGGTCTGGTACAAGACCATTCTTAAAAATAAATTACTTAACATGTTTCATCATTCATAGAACATTCATGGCATAAACAAAATATTGTTTCATGAAACTTGACATAAGACTAGGAACAGCTGCGGTAGTTCCAGAACCGTGAACAGCTTCGGTAGTCCAGAACCGGGGTGTTCTTAAGGTACCCATCCCTTAGCATAACATAAACATACTTAACGTTTCATCATTCATACTTAACATCATGATGCCTTAAAGGCATGAACATTCATCATCATTCATTATCTTCATTCATAAGGTATTCATGCTTACATCATTTTATCTTAGGGTCATGGTTATCATTTTCATTCATCATCTTCATTCATAAACATGGCATACATACATATCGTTCATAAAGCATGACATACATACTTATCATTCATAAAACATGGCTTATATACATATTGTTCATAAAACTTGGCATGCATACATATCATTCATAAAACATGGCATACATACATATTGTTTATAAAACATGGCATACATACATATTGTTCATAAAAAATGGCATACATACATATCATTCATAAAACATGGCATACATACATATTATTCTTAAAGCATGACATACATACATATCATTCATAAAGCATGACATACATACATATCATTCATAAGACATGCATGGTCATGGTACCTAGGAAGACATGCCTAGATCTTTTCATACATGATACATTTCCCTAGGTTCATGGCACGTGGTCTAAACATTTGTGAATCATCCTAGCACATGACCTAATATACAAGGTCAGGACACATTTTACATGAAGTTAGGTTTTAGGTCACATACAAGTTCCTACAACATACTTAATCATATACATACATCTTAGTAACCCATAAACAAGTCTCTTTTAAAACTTAACCCAACCCAAGCCCTAACTTATACTCTTGGCCGAATGTTCATTAGGGGAAAAGACCCCATCATTCAAGCAACATGAAAAGGTCCATAGGAAATGAAGAACCCATACATTCATACAATGTCATAGTAAGTCATTTGACCCCATAATTGGAGCCACCCCTATTTCCTAGCCCTCTTATTTGTCTTTGGACGAAACCCTAATGGGTCACAAACATATGAAAAAAATTCCTATCATCCACCATTAAGATCCATTAAATCATAGGAAACATAATAGCATGCTTGAAAGGTTAGACCTCATCCTATGTTGGCATGGGCCGAAACCCTAGGAAACTTTAGGGTCCCAAAAACTTTCCCTACATCATGATCTATGTCTTACATATCATAATAAAACATTTAAGTGCACAAAAGAGAGTTTACATCATCCTAAACCCAAACATCAACCTTGGCCGAAACCCTAGTGGCTCCCCTTCATGGTTTCCTCAACTTAAATCTTAAACAAAAGTCTAAATCTTTGTTAAGCATCAAAGAACAATTATACCACAGGTGAGGGGGTCATACCTTGGTTTATCTTTGATTATCACCTTGAATGGAGAAGCCAAAAGAAAGCTCCTTGACTCTAGGCCTCTCTTTAGCCCTTGTATCCTTGTAGAAGGTCTTGGATCTTCAAGATTAAGTTCCCTTGTGAAACTTTTCCAAGGGAGAGGGGTCTTGTGGGTTTCGGCTAGGAGAGGGAAGATGAAGGAGAGGAGAGGCTTGGTGGATGAAGAGAAGAGGGAATGACTTTCTTAATTGTTAAGTAATCATTCCTTCCATTTATACACAATGAAGAGGGGCAAGTAAAGAGACATGGTGCCTCTTCTCATGGTGACTCTTCACTTCCTTTAGCCTTAACACAAATCCACTTCATTCCCTCATAGCACTCCCTTGCTAGGTGAATTGGTTAGAACATGCATGGTGGTATGCTAGGTCCAAGGTTCAATCCTTGGTGCATGCACTTTATTTTTTATTATTTTTATTTTGGTCCCATAATCATACTAATATTCCTAACTAAATCTCATCTATGTTTATATTACATTCTACCTAAAATCCACTAATAACCATGGTATAGGAAAGCCCATATAAGGCCTATTAGTACTTAGTTTCTCAAATTAAATGGGAAAATCATGGATAACTAGGCTAAAGTGCGCTCTAGTGTCTCTAGGTTCCTAAAAAAACTATCTAGACATGATCAATATTTAAAGAAAAATATTGAGACAATTTTTCAGGTCGTTACAATTATTCTCTAATCAGCTGATTCTCACTGGCTGGTGACATTGAGATGTCTAGAAATAAACATGAATGCTAGTTAAGGGAACTAGTTCATATGAGTGACTGGCTACAAAACTTCATATGGTAGTCTACATATAGATATGTCAGTGAAATTCTTACTGCAGCTTAAGTGCGATGTTCCTTTGACTTGCGGTGTTCAAGTCATCTTGGTCGTGGAGACTTATACATTAACATCTTAAGCAAGCATCTCCAAGGAGGTGTGGACCCAGGATGATTGGGTATAAGCCGAAGTGCCCCAAGATGTTTGAACAGCCTACAAAGGATTCACCACTCCTTGCGAGGAGATGTATATCCGAGGCCTATCGTCGGATTGTTACTCGAAGCCTTTGGCCAGAGCATGACATGTTCAGAGTATGAATCACTTAAATACATGAGAGTAATTAGAATCCATAGGACGAGGAAACGTTACTTGGGCTAGGTGTGACGTAGTCAGCCTAGTGGGGACTGACACACAGAGACCATGTCCTGAACCAAGTGGGTATAAGATGGTGAAGGGAATGGGGCATGATTCATTATAGTTGCTGAAGGGTTTCAGAATCATTTCTGAGGTTAACCGTTGATCTTTCAATTAATTGGGGATCATGATGTACTACTAGGTGCCACTCATGATCGTTCTATAATTAATTAGTTAATTATGGACGACCAACATAAATTGAAAGCCTATTTGGTCACACGCATAACCAGTAATTCGAAGGATTTAAAACGAGTTGAGAATTAGATTCTCCAATCGAGATAGACTATTTTTGGCCAACATAAATTATTAGTTGTAATTAATTTTCCATAAATAAAATATGTGATCAAATCTTGGAAAGTTTTGAGTTGATTCTCAAACGATAATTTTCTTATTTTATTTATGAGGTGATGCTCTTACATATTATTGTCTCCAAAATTAATTAAAAAAATTGTTTCCTATAGAGACTATTTCCTTAAATAAGATTTTCATGAAAATAATATGTGGTTGAATTAAGGGAATCTGTCTCTTAATTTAATAAGATTTGATTTAGAGAAATCAAAGTCTTAAGCATATTATTTACGAAATTGATTATGACAATTTAGGAAATTATTTCCCAAAACAATTCCTTGAATAAAGTATGAAATTTGAATTAGGAAATCCGGTTCCTAATTTAATTAATGAGACTTGATAAATTGAGTCACATACATACTTTATTAAGGAAATCGTTAGAACATGACATAATTATATGTCATAAATGTGCTTAAAAGAAAAGGATGAGACCCAAAACCCCTTACAAAATATTAAGGCCAACACCTTCCATTAATATAGTTAGAACCGGAGTTTTGTTTCTCGTTTGGGTTGATGGACACATCCATGCCCGGCTTGAACCTCAACATGTTCAAACCATGGAATTAGTTTATGATTAATATAGTTGGAGTCAGAGGTCAATTCTTAGTTTTGGTTGTTGGACACATCCAAGCCTGACTAAACGATTGAATGAACTCCAACCATATTAAAACTATTTCTTGATTAATGGGTCAGCCTTAAGCTTGGAGCATCGATTTGTTGTGCCACAGCCAAGGTCGATGTAAAGAGAGGTGCAGTTGGGTGCTATGTATATTGTTGCATACTTGTTAATTAGTTAACAACCCAATGATTTATGCAAACATTCAATTAGTTGATAGCATAATGTGATAGTTACATATGTATAATATGTAATCGGTATAATTACCTACATTCATAGCTAAGAATAACTTGATGGACTCTAGCCATGGTTGTTCTTATCTATGGTTGGATATCAACCTATTTGGAGATGTTCCTACGATCTCCCGAATTGATAAAAAGGGTTATTCAATTCGAAATATAATAGGATTTAATTAATGTATATTAATGCATTCTTTATCATTCTCATCACATAAGCTCAATTTGTATTTCTAGGATAATCACCTGATCATGTCTTCTCTAAATTTGCGTTCCATTTTGGACACCAATAATTTAACTAAGGCCAAAAAGATTGAAAAGGCACCAAAAGGCACTTGCCATCACTGCAGCAAGGAAGGCCACTGGCGAAGAAATTGCAAGGTTTATCTTGAGTCCTTGAAGAAGAAGGCATCCGATGCCCCATCCTCTTCAGGTATCTTCGTTATTGAATGTCACTCTATTTCCTCGTACACCTGGGTACTTGATACTGGGTGTAGCTCACATATATGTAATGACATACATGGGCTAAGGAATAGAAGAAGACTCGTCAAGGGAAAAGCGAATTTGCGAGTTGGAAATGGAGCAAAGATTGTTGCTATTACCATCGGAACATATTTGCTAAAGCACCCTACTGGACTTGTCTTAGAATTGGATAATTGTTATTTTGTTCCTTCGTTAATAAAGAACATTGTATCTATTTCATGCTTGAATGAAAAGGGTTATCATTTAACTTTTAGTAACAATTGTTGTTACATTACTTTAATGGTGTTCTTTGTGGGATCGGAACTTTATGCAATGGTATCTACACGTTAGATTTATCCGGTGACGTTTTCAATATCGAGGTTAGCAACAAACGTGCTCGAATAGATAATCAAATAGACTCCTATACGTGGCATTGTCGTCTTGGCCATGTAAGTAAGAAACGCATGACCAAATTACACCGATGTGGAATTCTGGAATCATTTGAATCCGGTTCATTTGATACATGCAAATCATGCTTAAAAGGCAAGATGACCAAATTACCCTTTTCCAGAAAAGGTAAACCAGTGGGTGAATTGCTTGGTCTAATACATACTGATGTATGTGGACCAATGCCAACTCATGCACAAGGAGGTTATAGCTACTTCATTACCTTTATCGATGATCACTCACGATTCGGATATATGTTCTTAATGAAACACAAATCTGAAGCTTTTGAGAAACTCAAAGAGTTCAGAAGTGAAGTAGAGAAGCAGCTTGGCAAAAGTATTAAGATGCTTCGATCCGATCGGGGTGGTGAATACTTGAGTCAAGAGTTTCAAGATTATCTTAGGGACAATGGGATATTATCTTAATGGACTCCGCCATATACACCACAGCATAATGTTGTATCTGAGAGGCATAACCGAACCATGATGGACATGGTTAGATCTATGATGAATCATGCAACTCTTCCAAAATCCTTTTGGGGCTATGCGCTTAAGACAGCTGTTTACTTACTAAACAGAGTCCTGACCAAGGTAGTCTCTACTACTCCATATGAGACGTGGAATAGTAAGAAACCTCATTTAACTCATATTAAGATATGGGGTTGTCCTGCTTATGTAAAGCGGATTGTATCAGACAAATTGGATGCTAAGTATGATAAATATCTATTTATTGGATACCTAAGGAAACGAAGGGTTACCAATTCTATCATCCCTTGGAACAAAAGGTGTTTGTTTCAAGGCATGCTGTGTTTCTGGAAAAAGAATTTCTTTTACAAGAAAATAGAGGGAGTAGCATTGAACTTAAAGAAGTTCAAGAAACTCCAATAGACATTACAGAGACACCTAGTCTAGACCCACAACCAATAACTCATAATGATGAGCTATCAGTTGAACCTAAAACAACACCACTTCTTCGTAGGTCTGATAGGACATGCAATATTCCAGAGAGATACAGATTTCCCATAAGTAAATCGAACGACGTGTTACTCGTTAGCATTGATGAACCTATCAGTTATGAAGATGTTCTAATAATTTCAGAAAGGGATAAATGACTTGAAGCCATGAAGTCGGAAATGGATTCCATGTACGAAAATCAAGTATGGGACTTGGTTAACCCACCTGAAGGGATTAAACCCATAGGATGCAAGTGGGTTTTCAAGAAGAAAACTGGCATGGAAGGTAATGTTGTTACTTTTAAGGCTAGATTAGTGGCAAAAGGATATCGTCAGAAATAAGGAATTAATTATGACGAAACCTATTCGCTAGTAGCTATGCTTAAATCCATTCGGATGCTCCTGGTCATAGCAGCTCATTATGATTATGAGATATGGCAAATGGATGTGAAAACAGCTTTCCTTAATGGAAACATGCTTGAGGATGTATACATGATACAACCTGAAGGATTCACATCGGTTAATAAAACCAAAGTATGCAAGCTTCGACGATCCATATATGGACTAAACCAAGCATCCAGGAGTTGGAACATCCATTTTGATAAGACAATCAAAGAGTTTGATTTCTCACAAAATCCTGACGAACCTTGTGTGTACATGAAGGTTAGTGGGAGTGCAGTCGTATTCCTAGTATTTTATGTCGATGACATATTACTTATAGGAAACGATATATCAGTCTTACAGTCAATTAAAATTTGGTTGTCCAAAACTTTCTCCATGAAAGACCTGGGAGAAGCAACCTATATCCTTGGGATTAGAATATATAGAGATAGATCAAAATGATTGCTTGGTCTTTCGCAGTCTACATATATAGACCGAGTGCTAGAAAGGTTTAGCATGTAGGAATCCAAGAATGGTTACCTTCCCATCAGGCATGGGATCAACCTTTCAAAGTCTATGTGTCCGCGCACAGAAGACGAGAGGATTTGCATGAGTAAGATTCCTTATGCATCCGCGATAGGATCTATCATGTATGCTATGTTATGTACTAGGCCCGATGTATCGTATGCTCTGAGCGTCACAAGCAGATACCAGTCTGATCCAGGAATGGATCATTGGGCGGCTACAAGACAATCCTCAAGTACTTAAGAAGAACTAAGGATGTGTTCCTAATATATGGAGAAGGTGATATGGTAATACGTGGGTATACAGATGCAGTTCCAGACAGATAAGGATGATCAATATCAGTCTGGATACTATTATTTGAATGGAGCGCAATAAGTTGGAAGGTTCCAAGAAGACATAGTAGCGATCTACCATGAAGCGGAATAATTGCAGCTTTGGTAGCACAAGGAAGCAGTCTGGATCAAAAGTTTGCCATGAACTTGGTGTGGTTCCAACCATTGTGAGCAATCTGGTTTACTGCGACAACAATGGAGTATTGCAACAAGTAGGTCTCATCGGATCCAAACTTGGCTTCGCCGCTATCATCTGATCAGAGAGATTATAAGTAGGAATGATATACAAATTGAGAAATTCCCACTGAAAGGAATTTAGCGGATCCATTACTAAGGCCTTGCCTCAAAGTAAGTTTGAGGGTCATGTTAGAGCCTGTGGTATTGGGTACCGTAGCGATTGACATTAGGCAGTGGGAGTTTGTTAGTGATATGAGAGAAGTGTCTAAGGCAATCGCCTTATGATTGTAATCATTTTTTTAATAAATGAATATTCACTTTTGAGTATACATGATGTATTTGATTAGATCTTAAACTCATTTACTGAATGTCCGCAATATAATTCACAGCATGAGAGAATTTGGATGAACCTAGTGATTATCTCTACATGTGCAATTGTGAAGTATTAAATTGTCCCTAGTCGATGAATTGATAAATACGACACTATCAATTCTGTTGAGACTGCATGGGTTATTCTCTAATCAGCTGATTCTCACTGCTGGTGACATTGAGATGTCCGGAATAAACATGAATGCTAGTTAGGGAACTAGTTCATTGGAGTGACTGGCTGTAAAACTTCATATGGTAGTCTACATATAGATATGTCAGTGAAGTTCTTACTCAGCTTAAGTGCGATGTTCCTTTGACTTGCGGTGTTCAAGTCATCTTGGTCATAGAGACTTATACTTTGACATCTTAAGCAAGCATCTCCAAGGAGGTGTGGACCCAGGATGATTGGGTATAAGCCGAAGTGCCCCAAGATGTTTGAACACCTACAAAGGATCCCATCCTTGCGAGGAGATGTATACCCGAGGCCTATCGTCGGACTGATACTCGAAGCCTCTGGCCAGCGTGACAGAGTATGAATCTCTTAATACATGAGAGTAATTAAATCCATAAGACAAGGAAACATTACTTGGGCTAGGTGTGACGTACTCAGCCTATGGGGACTGACACACATAGACATGTCCTGAACCAAGTGGGGTATAAGATGGTGAAGGGAATGGGGCACGATTCATTATAGCTGTTGAAGGGTTTCGAATAATTTCTGAGGTCATCCGTTGATCTT
>JAGFNQ010004099.1:134780-152161 GCA_024364735.1 Boesenbergia rotunda | reverse complement strand
AGGTTTCCATCAGAAACGCTGTCTTGACATCCATCTGCTAGATCTCATAATCGTGGTAGGCTGCAATAGCAAGCATGATCCGAATGGACTTAAACATCGCTACTGGAGAAAAGTTTCATCATAGTCAATACCATGAATTTGATTGAAACCTTTAGCTACCAGTCTACCCTTATAGGTATGAGTAAGTCCATCCATGTTAGGCTTTCTCTTAAAGACCCACTTACACCCAATGGGTTGACCCCTTCAGGTGGATCAACCAAGGTCCAAACTTGGTTAGTGTACATGGATTCCATTTCGGATCTCATGGCTTCCAGCCATGACTCAGAATCTGGGCTCATCACAGCTTCCTGATAGGTGGTAGGCTCATTCTTAATGATCATAACGTCATCATGGTCAGGCAAGAGAAATGAATATCTCTCAGGCTGACGACGTACCCTATCAGACCTGCGAAGAGGTAGGTCTACCTGAACAGGTTGTTGTTCCACAATTTCTTGTGTAACAATCTCATCCACCACTTCTTGTGGTTCCTGTTCAGTATCCATTAAGGGCTCAGTGCTATGGTCGTTGTCTTGAATTTCTTCAAGATCAAACGAACTCCCACTAGTCTTTCTAGAAACAAAGTCCCTTTCTAGAAAGACCCCAGTCTTAGCAACAAACACTTTGTGCTGACTGGGAATGTAGAATTAATATCCCTTAGTTTCCTTGGGATATCCCACGAAATAGCACTTATCGGATTTGGGTCCCAGTTTGTCTGAGACTTGACGTCTAACGTAAGCCTCACAACCCCAAACCCTCATGAAAGACATCTTGGGACTCCTCCCAGTCCATATCGTATATGGTGTCTTCATGACCGCCTTTGATGGAACACGGTTAAGTGTGAACGCTGCCGTGTCTAGAGCATATCCCCAAAAGGATATAGGAAGATCTGCGTGACTCATCATAGATCGTACCATATCTAATAAGGTACGATTTCTCCTTTCGGATACACCATTCCACTGTGGTGTTCCAGGGGAGTGAGTTGGGATAGAATCCCACACTCAGCTAGGTAGTCACGAAACTCATGGCTCAAGTATTCTCCACCTCGATCTGATCGAAGTATTTTAATACTCTTGCCGAGTTGGTTTTGTACTTCATTTTTGAATTCTTTGAACTTTTCAAAGGACTCGGACTTATGTGTCATCAAGTACACATAACCATATCTACTGAAATCATCAGTAAATGTGATGAAGTATTTATAACCACCTCGAGCAGCAACATTGAAAGGGCCACATACATCAGAATGTATGAGTCCTAACAAATCTGTTGCCCTCTCGCTATGTCCACTAAAGGGAGTCTTAGTCATCTTGCCTAGAAGGCATGACTCGCATGTCTCATATGATTCAAAATCAAATGAATATAGCAATCCATCCTTATGGAGCTGGGACAAGCGACTTTCATTTATGTGGCCTAAGCGACAGTGCCATAGATAGGTTGGGTTCAACTCATTTGATCTCAACCTCTTGGTATTCACGTTATAGATAGGGCTCTCTAAGTCTAGAATATAGAGGCCATTCATCAGATGTGCGCTACAATAGAACATATCCTTTAAATAAACAGAACAACATTTGTCCTTTATTATGAATGAAAAACCTTTGTTATCTAAACATGAAACTGAAATGATATTCTTTGTTAGTACAGGTACATAACAACAGTTATTCAATTCCAGTACAAGCCCAGAGGGTAGAGACAGAAAGTAAGTCCCTATAGCAATAGCAGTAACCCTTGCTCCATTGCCTACCCGTAGGTCCACCTCACCCTTGGCCAAAGCCCTGCTATTTCTCAGCGCCTGCACATTAGTACAAATGTGAGAAGCACACCCAGTATCTAATACCCATGATGTAGAAATAGAAAGGTTGACTTCTATAACATTTATACCTGAAGTCACTTCGAACCGCTCATGCCTTGCCTGCCCTTGATATAATTGCTTGAGGTGGCCAATCATATCGTAGGCATTCATGTTCTCGTGTTGCTTCTGAAGCTCAGGGACATGCAACATAGCATTAGGCACGACACGTCTAACGCGTCGTCTTGATGCTTCTGATGAGCATCTCTAACGCTACGGATGGCTGAGGGTGGTGGTGCTTCAGGAACTGCTTGCTCTAGAACGTACAGCTTACATTCCTGTTTGAGGACTATCCTCAAGTTCCTGTACCAGTCCAGGAAATTAGCTCCAGTGAGCTTGTCCTTCTCAAGGACAGATCGCAGAGAGAGAGTGTTCGTGTTTGACATGGTAATCTACAACATAAAATGCAGAAAATAAATATCCACCATTGTATCATATTTTATCATTTAACTAGGCCTTTAATTAAATGATGCTCCCACTGAATTATAGGACTTTGGTAGAATCATAGATGTGGTAAAACCACACTACTAGATCCACACCAACTAACTATAATTCGCGTAGGTCAAGATCCACATCATACTACGCCTTGAGTTAGCTTTGGCTAAATCGCCCAAGACTTAGTATGATCGGTAGGTACTAATTACCAATTACATCTCTATGCAACTCTTGTTTATAGGATCAAGAATTAACATTTATGAATAATCTTGAGTTAGCTTTGGCTAAATCGCCCAAGACTATTGATAAATGCGATCTTGTCCTACCTTTCCAACTATTGGAATATGCCTATAGTTAGGCTCGATCCAATTGAGCTAACTAGTTACTCAATCTAATTGAGCTCAATCTAACCCAAGCGTGATAGGCGGGACCAAGGTTGTCCCTCCGCATCCCACCAAGATTAAATGCATTGCTCTGCTTTGGCAGATTCAACAATTGCATATGATCATGGTAGTGATGGGTATCAAGGCTCGTTAGGCATATACGAGTTGATTTCGATTTAGATCTAATCTAATCGATGATGTGCATCGTATGTAGGCATTTATTAAATCTAATTTAACCTAAATGTGTACTAGGTGCACATCAAAATGTGGTTCCCACATTACATGTGCATCACATACACTCATGTATATTCTATTCTATACTAACAAGCATCACATACATATGAGCAAAATAAAATATACAAGAAAATTAAGTGTGATTAGTCATGGCCCTACTAAGATCTTCTCAAGCCAATGAGAAGATCTTTTGGTCAACCTAGGGTCTAGGCAGCAGCTTCTCCAAGCTCCTCCTTCCAGAACCCTATGTGTTGTCGGCTTGCTTCCCACGAGCCCGTCTTCTCCAGAATTGCCTTCATCTTTAATTTTGTACATTACAAAATTTATACTCGAGTTACATTCGAGTCTTAAACTAATTTTAACAGAAAAAAAAACCGACACGCAGGTCGCAATCACAATACAACACCCACAACACAAATAACGGCACGCAGGCCGTAATATGAATTACACACATATTTTAATCTAATTAAAATAGGGTTTTGGGCCATGATCATCACACATCTGTACATAATTCAAAATTATGTAATTTTATAAATTTTATATAATTTTTCTACTGATTTTTAGAATTTTTCCGAGTCACAACTCCGCGGCGGTCCCGGTAAGCGGGTTTCGGGCGTAATCGCGAGACAAGGCCCCTTGCGGGGTTAGGGGCAGCGCCCCTACTCGTGAAATAACCTTCACGAGTGTCTTCTTGCGATTATACAGTGCCTTAACCCGCTGTCCCAAAAACCTTTTGGGCGAAACTTGCCGTTTCGGAGAAGTTTTTCTCGGTGGCCAAGTCTACAAGTGCTTCGCACTCGTCGCTTTGCCTCTACGAGAAAAATTACTCAAAAATCCTAAAATTTAGAAAAATCACAGAAGCATATATTTATCTAAATTTTGTATCTAATACAAAAAAAAATAAAACAAAACGAGCACAAGCTTCGCTCGTGGCTCTGATACCACTGTAGGGTTTTTCGGGCCACGAAAACCGCTTTTTCGCGTCGCGGAAACCCCGAAAGCCCCAATAGCAAGGATCCGAGCGAAGAAAGCCATTTCAAAAATTACGAGTGCTCGTTTACATGCTTCAAAACCCGATCTACTCCTAGATCTAAAAAGGGATAAACATTTTACCTTTGATGCGTGCCCCGTTTAATCCCGTTCGCTCCTTTGGATGTCGAATCTCTAGGACGTCAAGTGCCGTCCCTCTAGAAGTATCCACGCGAACAAAAGTAGATGGATGAAATCCTTTAGGTGTGCTAGCACCTTATAGGATTCGGCCAAGAGGAGAAGGAGAAGAAGAAGTCCAACAATTGGAGAGGAAGAAGAGAAGACACCACTTCAAGGAAAAATGAAACAAAACCCCTTTTGTTCTTCCATGGTGGCCGGCCACTTAATGGCCATTAATGGCCATTAAGTGGCCGGCCATAATGGCCACTAATGGCCATTAGGTGGCCTTCCTTAATCCCCTTTCAATTTGAATTCAAATTCAAATGGGGGGGAAACCAAGCCAAGTCATCACTTGGTCAAGTCAAGGTGAGGTGGCCTTTTGGTCAAGTCAAACTTACCTTTTATGGAATTTCCATATTTAGTCAAGTCAAACTTGACTCCATTTCTTCTCCCATGTCATGTCTAACTTGAAGTGGAACCAAGTCAAGTCAAACTTGATTTGGATTTGGGTCAAGTCAAACTTGCCTTTTATGGACTTTCCATATTTAGTCAAGTCAAACTTGACTCCATTTCTTCTCCCATGTCAAGTCTAACTTGAAGTGGAACCAAGTCAAGTCAAACTTGATTTGGGTTTGGGTCAAGTCAAACTTGCCTTTTATGGACTTTCCATATTTAGCCAAGTCAAACTTGACTTCATTTTTCTCCATCTATTTGTTCTTTGCGTGTGACCCTATAGGTTCTTGTAACGTTGGCAATGCTTCTAACCTCTTAGAAACATAAGCAATGAGCGGTATCTAGCAACACATCATTGCTACCCAAGTTACAAGAATGTTGAGATCCAACATCACCAATGTGACTAATAATTGTGACCATCACAATATGTGACAATGTCCTTCTATCCTTGATATCTAGATTGATCTTTCATGAGGCATAGACCGTGTCATCCTCCAATCAATCTATGTGTCTTGAACTCCAAGTAGACTCACTATAATCAAATAAGTTCAATATCTCATATTGCCTTATTTGGGCATGGCTATGCACTTAGTGATCTCACTCTATCAAGACTATGATATCTCTCCCGTCATATAGGAGGGATAGATCCATCTACATCACTCACATCCCTCCGCATAATTTGTTACATACCCAGTAATCGCTTTTATAGTCCACCCAGTTACGGGTGACGTTTGACGAAACCAAAGTACATAACTCCTTATGTAGGGAACTATGGTGACTTCAGGTCTAAGGACTAATAGTCATACTAATAGTCACATGAGAAAGTATAAGACACTCATATAACGATCCATGATACTTTCTCATGGCGGGCCATTCAGTATACATTCTCTAATGTATACCCATGTGTCAACTTGATATCTCATATCCATGACTTGTGAGATCAAGTCATCATGTTGACCTACATGCTAGTCTCTATGCATTAACATTGTCCTTGAATGTTAATACTTGACTAGGAATAATTAAGAGTAGTGTTCTCTATATCATCTCACTATCGATTCAACTAATCGATTGATATAGATAAGAACCTTCTACTCAAGGACGTTATTATACTAAGTTATTTGGCACCAATACACATAAGTACAATAACCATAAGAAATGCCTTTATATATAAGAAATATATATACAAGAATATGATACAATGAGTCCAAAAAGTAATCATCATATGATTGGCTCTAGGGCTCTCACTAACAAAAAGAACCCAACAATATCCCAATTATTGGTTTTTTTAATCCCCAATGATCCTAAACAACGTGTACCAGACCCCCATACACTTGTTTCTAATCATTTGGACCAATGTCAGCTACTGGACACCCACACCAGCCTTGACTAGTCGACTGACAACAGTGGCAGTCGACTGATACTCTGTATATCAGATTTTCTGGCTATTTTCAGAAATGCGCCAGAAATTTCACAAATTTTCAAAAATTTTCAAATTTTATGGAGAACATTGTGGTACCCATACTTACTTGGGAAAAATATATCTCACCATATATCTATCACCATTCCCAAGTTTGACACAACGCCCAAAAATTTTCAAAATGAAAATTAAGGCAACTAGGAGGCAACCTCCCCCTTTACCCATGCATTCTCCCATTTTTCATTTTTCTTAGGTTAAGTTCTACCCAACTTAACCTCCTAACACCAAGTTAGGCTCTTCCCAACCTAACACCCGAGTTCTTTTCCCTTTGAACACCATTTAAAGGCTTGCTCCCCAAGCACCCTTATCCCTAGTGTCAATAAGAACTCAACAACAACTTTGAAAAACTCTAAAAGGTTTGCAAGCATATTTGCTAGGATATACTCTATCCTTGAAAAGTATGATTTGATTAATATTATCTAATGTACTTGTCTTTGGTACAATTCTCTAATTTCCTTAAAGATGGACACTTTGTATCAATTTTGACCTCAATTCATGATTCCTTGTGTTTTCCAACTTTAACCAATATCAATTTACACAAGGAATCGTCCTCAATTCTCCCTTTCAATAGGAATTCTTAATGTGATAAAGCTCTCCTTCTTCTTGTCTCTTAATCCTAAGTAAATACTCACTTATCACTCTTCCTTGAATTTCAAGATATTGAATCATGGAATAACACTTTATTCAAGGAATAAGAAGACTTTTAATCCAAGGCCTTATCCTATAATCCAAATTTACAATTTCTAATTGTCCAATATACCTATTTCCATTTCAGCCTATGGACCAGTCGACTGCCCCCGGAGCAGTCGACTCCCAAAACTCACAGAATGTTTCTGGGCTCTTACCAGTCGACTGCCCCTAGGGCAGTCGACTGATACTTGAAATTCAAGTTTTTCAGCCCAATTTCAGTAATGCCTAGATAATTCCATAAATCTCCAAAATTTATGAAATTTCGTGGGGAGATTTGTGGGGCCAATGTCCACTTGGGAAAATTTTTTCCAAATAAATGTACTTCGGATCCCAAGATTGGCACGAAACTCAACTTATCCTAAAGTGTATCATTGAAACTCATCTCCAAAAGTCTCAATTGTGACTTCTCCTTAATGTATTCTCTTATACTTGATCATAACTCATTTCTTGCACTGAATTGCATGGTGTTCACTCATTAAAACCTAATTTTCTCAGATATATTCTATTTTCACCTTTTTCTTCCTAATTCTCCTTTTAATGTGCCATTTTCTAGAATTAAGACTTACCCAAGTCTTCCAATCCTTTTGGCACACTTCAACCTATTTTTCTAGGAGGGAAACTCTTTAGATCCATTCACCATGGACCCCATAGGCTCCTAGAGCTCTCCCTTGAGCTCTGAGCCCTAGCCACCTCCCTAGGTGACTCAATCCATACTAAGCCACACCGGTGTGCCCCCGGTGACTCTTGGCCTACAAAGAGAACCTTCTTAACCTTGGACACTTTGTCCTTAGTTAAGTCACCCTTTCTACCCTTGGATGGCATTCCCTTGTCATCCTTGGACTTACCCTCCTTACCATGATTGTATGCCTCCCCAGCATACTTCTTTTTGTTGACCTTGGAGGTCTTAGACCGGTATCCCAATCCTAATCTATCATAGTTGCGGTTTAGACCACCCAACACCATATTCAAACCCTTAGATCCAACTGTGAATCTCTCTAGGGTTTTCTCTAACCTATCAAGCTTTTCCCTTAAAGCTTGATTTTCCTTTTCTAGGTTCCTAAACCTAGAGTCCACATGTCCACCTTGGACATTCCTAGACCTACCCTCCTTTCTTGGCACTTTCCTCCCCTTCTTGGGATTTTTGCCTTGATTCTTAGGTCTAGAGGTCTTTGATTTTTCATGATGCATGATCTTTCTAGGGTTATGATCTACCTTGTTAACCCTAGTCCTATCATCATATCTAAAACCATGGTTATGCACAATTAAGCAGTTTTCATTAAGCCTAGCATGAATGGATGAATGATTTACACTATTTTCAACATTCATAGAGGAACTAACATTTGAATTGCATTCTAATTTATGGTTAGGGATTACCTCCCTTACCCTTGTAGTTCCTCCTTGATGTTAGCTCTTCTTTCTTTGCTCTTTCTCCCATCTCATTAAGTGCCCCATTTTCTTGAGCACCTTCTTCCTTGGACACTTTGTGTGGTAGTGCCCTAGCTCACCACACGTGAAGCACCTATCTCTTTTCTTCTTCTCTTGGGCTTCCCCAATCTTACAGCCCTTGTTAGAATTTAAGTGAATTGAAATGGGTCTAGATTTTACCTCCATTTTACCTTTCGGGCACTTGTCCTTGTAGTGCCCCTTTTCATTACACTCAAAGCATGTGATATGGTCCTTGGCTCTTGCTTTGGTGGAGGTTGGAGCTTCTTCTTCAACTTTTGATGATGTGGATGCCTCCTCTTGATCCGGTACGGTTGAGAGTCTTTCCTCCCCCTCAATTCTCGAAATCGATACCTCCTCTTCTTCTCTTGAGGAGGATGATGATCTTTCACTCTCTCCGTCACTTGAAGATGTAGATGACTCAATTTTCTCCTCTTCTTGAATCATGGAGCTCACTTCATTGGGATCTTCTATTAGTTGGACTCGTGTAGGGTTTTCATGGAATTCGACCACCTTTTTCCATAGCTCATGTGCATTTGAGTATTTTCCTACATCACTCAAGACGTTGTTAGGCAAAAGATTAATCAATACTTCAATTACCTTCTTGATCGCCTTGGATTGATCTTGTTGCTCTTGATTCCAATATCTAGGTCTAAGCCTCTTCCCGTGCTTATCCTTTGGAATCTCATATGGCTCTTCATGTGCGATTCGACATGCCCACTCCATCCCAAACCAAGTCTCGATTCTCACCCTCCAAAAGTTGAAGTCCTCATGATCGTAGGGCGGTGGAGTGTAGATGTCTTCCCCTAACTTATCTTACATTGTCTTTCTTCCTCTAGCGTGTGCTCCCTCGACGGTTAGTCCAATCAAGAGCGGTCCTTTGCTCTGATACCAATTGTTAGGATCGATTCCAGTCCGCTAGAGGGGGGTGAATAGCGATTCTTCGATTCTTCGGCTTGTTCTTCCTACGTTGTTAGTATGCGCAAGCAGAAACAATAATAATAAACACAAAAAATAAAGAAAGCACTGCTAACAAATCGATTTACTTGGTATCCACCCCGGACGGGTGACTAATCCAAGAATTTGTCGGTGGATTGCTCCCCGTATAACCTCCGGCTAGTCCTTGTCGCTCCTTGTGGGTGGAGAAACCTCGCCACAACACCTTGACACGATTAGGACTCTAGAGACTACTAACAAGCCTTAACCAAGCTTATTTCATCAAGAAACTCAGCCACCACGAAGTCCTCTTTAAATAGGACTCATGGCTGATTTCTCGCTACCAGTCGACTGCCCCGAGGGCAGTCGACTGGTGCCAGCCAAATTCGACTGTTGACACCCGCAACGTTTGAATTTGCCAGCTTACCAGCCACCTACCAGTCGACTGCCAAAATGGCAATCGACTGGTCTAGGCTCCAGAACCTACTGTGAGTTTTGGCAGTCGACTGGACAACCCCCAGTCGACTGCCCAGCTTACAACAACACTCCTACTCACTCTCTTGACCCTTCTCCACGTGTGCCTTCAGGTCCACTCCTTTGGCTTGCCCCTTGATGTCCTCTTTCACCGGCTGTCGTCCCTCGGATGCGCACGTAAGTCCTCGACTTGCCTCCATGCCACCCTTCACGTGTGCCCTATGAAGTCTACTTCCTGGCCTGCCCTTGGAGTCCTCCTCCCTCGGCTCTTGTCCCTTGCCTCAACTGACTCTTCACCAGCAGCCTTGACTATTACCTTCGCGCCGTCTTCATCTTCGACCCTCGTGCCTCGGATGCACACAAGCCTTCAGCTTGTCTCCATGTCATCCTTCACGTACGCCTCGAAGTCCACGCCCCTCGGCTCATCATCCCTGCTATATCAGGTCCCTCGGGTGCACTCAAGCCTCCAGCTTGTCTCCATGCACCCCTTCACCATACTGAAGTCGTCCAACCAAGTCAATATGTGTAAACATGTACAATCAGCACACTCACATACACATATTAGTACACAAGAGAAAGCCTAACTTAAACCCTTTGCCCAAACATCAAAACACAAGGTCACTCCGAACCTTAGATTGCCTCAACAGCCAAGACCTGGAAGCCAATTATTGAAAGCCAAATTCACTTTACTATTGTCAGATTTGAATCTAATACAGATTTCAATTAATCTTAGATTCAACCAATTTTTTTCAAAAATAAATTTTAAAGCATAATTAATTGTTTTCAAGATTAATTTAACTTTTCAAAATTAATCATGGTTTTTCAAAATAAATTTCTTACTTCTATTAAAACCTGTCTCACAAAACATATAAGGTTAACATGATTGATAACTCTAGATTGGGTGAGACAGACTAGGTTGTGAAAATCAATTTAGGTTATCCTTAATTCTAATTGGATCCAAATCAACAAACTCTTTATGTGTAGGAACATTATGATTTGGACCAATGGATGTTGGATAGCAGGTGCTCCAGACACATGACTAGGGACAAATTGAAATTCACCAAACTCAAGTTCAAGAACCTAGGCTCAGTAGCATTTGGCAACAATGCTACACTCAAAGTCATTGGGTTAGGTAACATTGAACTCAAATCTGATTTGGTAATTAAAAAGGTACTCTTGGTTGAGAACTTTAAATTTAACTTGCTTAGTATAAGTCAATTATATGATACTGGCTATGTAGTTACCTTCACCAACTCTGATTGTCTGATTAGAAACTTGCAAGACTCAGAAGTCATGCTTAAGGGCAGTAGGAAAAATAGCGTTTACACTATAAACCTACCCTTAGTACCTAAATGCTTCTTAACTCAGTTAGAAGAATCAAATCTCTGGCATAGAAGATTAGGTCACACTAATCTAAGATTAATTTCAAAAATCACCCAACTTGGTCTAATTAAAGGAATACTAAAAATTAAGAACGATGAAAACATAATATGTGAATCATGCAACCAAGGTAAACAAACCAGGTCTAATCACAAGCAAATTCAATCAGATCAAACTCAAACCACACTTGAGCTCCTACACCTTGACCTATTTGATTCACATGGAGCCAAGTCACTAAGCGGAAACCGGTACTGCTTAGTAATTATAGATGATTACTCTATGTTTACTTGGGTAAGGTTCCTAAAGAATAAGGATGAAACCCTAAATCTGTTTATTGATTTTTGTAAGATAATTGAAAATTAAAATGATACCAAAATCAAAAGGCTTAGGAGTGATAACGGGGGAGAGTTTGAAAATCAAAGGTTCGAGGAATTTTGTAGAATAAACGGGTATATTCACGAATTCTCATGTTCTAGAACCCCCCCCCCAGCAAAATGGGATAGTAGAACCGAAAAATAGAACTCTACAGGAAGCCGCTAGGACTATGCTCAATGAATTCAACCTAGCTAACCAATTTTGGGCAGAAGCAATTAGTACGGCTTGCTATATCCAAAATAGGGTCCTAATCAACAAACGACATAATAAAACTCCCTATGAATTATATGACCATAGACTTCCAAACCTACACTACCTAAGGGTCTTTGGGTTCAAAGTCCATATCCTAAACACCAAAGACTACCTAGGAAAATTCCAGTCTAATTCAACCCCAGGGATCTTCTTAGATATTCATCAACAAGTAGGGCCTATAGGGTCTACAATAAATAAATTAACAAAATTGAAGAAACAACAAATCTAATATTTGATGAGGAAGCTAATTCAAAATCTAATAAT
The DNA here is from genome assembly GCA_024364735.1 of Boesenbergia rotunda. NCBI lineage: Eukaryota > Viridiplantae > Streptophyta > Magnoliopsida > Zingiberales > Zingiberaceae > Boesenbergia > Boesenbergia rotunda. Next base: position 140,334 of record JAGFNQ010004099.1, on the reverse strand, counting down.
CCAGATTTAAAATCATCAAATATTGATCATGAAGAAAATGAACAAATTATTGAACCATCAATTGAACCACTAGTTGAATCTCTAAGTGAACTGACTATTGAATCAACTACTGAGTCAATTGAACCAATAATTAAACCAACCCAAGTAGTTGAACCAAATACTGAACCGAACAGTCCAGCCGGACATGAGGCTGAACCAAGTAATAGAAGAACTATGAAACCCAGACTCAGTCACCCAACAGATCAAATTGTGGGTGATCCAACCTTAGGAGTCAGAACTAGCTCTTCCTATAGAAATCTTAGTCATATTGCACTGATTTCAAAAATTGAACCTAAGACTATAGAGAAAGCCTTACCTGATCCTGATTGGATCATAGCAATGCAACAGGAGTTAGCCCAATTTGAAAGGAACCAAGTCTAGAAATTAGTACCTAAACCTGAGGGTAAATCCATTATTGACACTAAGTGGGTGTTTAGGAATAAGCTAAATGACCAAGGGGAAATAGTTAGAAATAAAGCCCGCTTAGTAGCTAAAGGGTTCATTCAAGTCGAAGGGTTAGACTATGACAAAACCTGTAACGCCCCAAAATTCCCATTTTTAGTTCTTAAAGTCCTTAGAATTATTTAAAAATGATTTAGAAATATTCTAGATATTTTTAGGGATTTTTAGAATATTTTTATGGAATTTTCCGAGTTCGTTTAGTATTTTAAAAAGGAAGAAAAAAAAGGAAAAAGGAAAAACCACTTAAGGGCAGCCGGTGGTTCGAACCCGCGACCAGCGGGAGACAAGGCAAGCGCGCGACCAGCCAGGCTAGGGTATCAAGCACAACAAGGGACGGAGAGAAGTGTATTTAAGGTATAGTTAGGTTGGTCCGCCCCTTAAGTATAAATAGATAATTAAAGAGAGAAGTTTTATTTCTCTCCTCTCCAAACCCTCACGCCGACCTCCTCTCCTCTCTTGGGCGACGCCGACCAACACCAAATCATAGAGGGCCGGCCAAAGCTCTCCTCCGAGAGATATTCCTATATTCGGGATCCCCGCGACGAGAGGAACGCGTAGGCGTGAAGAATTCTCCGAGATCTCAAGTTTCTCCCGAGCTCTAGACGTCAATCTTGGTTGTAAGTCCAAGATATCAATGTAAGTACTGCTCACCTGCAGTAAGAGCCGGTTTTTCCGCAAGAATTTCCCTTAAAAGTTTTTAAAAGAGATATTTCCTTTTTGTTTGAGTTTTTGCATGTGATCTTAGTTCATTATATGCTTATATATGTTGATTAAGTACCCTATGTGAGTTTAGGGTCCAAGAAAAGCTATGAGGAAAGAAAAGAAAAGATAAAGATAAAAAAAGAAAAGGCCAAGGCCTTAAGAAATCCCCAAAAGTCAAGACTTAGGGATTTTAGCACGCAAGGTGCTCGAGAAAATGCCAAGGCATTTACAGATAAGAAAGAAAAGAAAGAAAAGCTATTTTATTTTCTAAGGCCAGTACCCGGCGTCCAAGGGCGTCGTTAAAGAAATCCAGGTGTCCAATTCCAAGGTCTTGGCCCTGGTAGACCAAGGTCTGCTCTATTAGGATTGGTGGCTCGCTACCCCAACCTTTTAGGGAACGCGCATATGAGATGGTACTTACGTCTTCAGTGGATCCAAGTGATTATTATTTTCAAGTATATGCTTTAGCAAAGTTTCGAAAGTTTAAGAAAGTTTTCAAAAGTTAAAGAATAGCTAAAGTTTCAAGTTGAGCCAAGAAAAGTAAATTGAGATTTATTATTGCTTGGGTATGCATGTTTTGAGTTATACATGTTCTTAGTTTTCTTTCAAGCATATTAGTATCTCATATGATTATCATATTGTTCTAGAAGCATGTTTGCACATTTCGAGTTTTTGTGAGCTAGATAGTACTTACTAAGCTTTTTGCTTACTAGATGCATTTCCTCTTATTGCAGATAAAGGTAAAGGCAAGCAATTCTGAAGGAAGGCGACGAGGCGGTGCTGAGAAAAGTGTGTGTGGTGGCTGATTTTGGAGAGATCTTTGAGACGAGACAAATTAACGATTTAAATTACAATGTTATAGTTTATTCAGATTTCAAGTTCTTGTTTTATGGAGTTAGCAAACATATAAGTTTTGGATAGTTTTACATACTCAATTTCTTAGGGTATAGATTCCATGTTATTTCTTTTAGCCTACATATTCTTATGATTGCATTGGATGAGTAGAAATGTGAGTAATTGGAGGTATTGATACTTTGTTAGAGAAATAGATGCATGTGCCAAGATAGTATCAATTTCTCTTGAATTAAGTTTTATTGCTTAAATATGTTTAGAAAAGTTGCATCCATATTTCATAATGCTTTAGCAAGGTTATAAAACATGTATTTGGTGTTAGGAATGCATAGGAGTCAAGATTGGTACAAACTTTAGTGTTAAAGTTCATATAACTTGAATAGTTTATTCTCTTCCGCAAAAGTCCTAATTTCAAGTTTATGGATTGATTTTGTTTGGCTAAATTGTTTAGAAAACTGGCATAGAGTATAGAAATGGTATCATAGTTTTATATGGCTCGAAAATACATGATTGGTGGACCTTTGAAGCAAGTGCCGAAACCTGAATTTCAGATTTCAGGCCTATCAGTTGACTGATACAGTATCAGTCGACTGATACCCGAAAGATGAGTTGGGCGAGGTAAGCTTCAATGAGTATCATCTTGCGAGCTTTTGAGAAGGAAAGTGTGATATGGTATCGTGCATGACTACTTAAGTTAGAATATCATTATTAGATGAATTTAAAAAAAAAAAAGATTTCCGCATTTTTAAGTCATGCATCAGAAGTCGAGAAGTAGAGAAAAGTAACGATCCGTCTAAGGTAGAAGAAGGCGGGTCGCTACAGGTGGTATCAGAGCAGTTCCCATTCTCCAGCATCACACACACATCAGCATCAACCTTGCCGTCTTCAAGTAAGAAAGCTTTAAGTTTCAGTTTTTTTTTAATTGCTCCTTTATTTAATTGCAGTACAGAGAAATGCTTAAGTACTACTCACATGTGCATAGAACAAGGAAGCATGTTTAATCCCTTAGTATCACGGAATCATGTTTAATCCCTAGAATGGATATCAGATTTCTAAGTAAGAAGACAAGTTTATACCTAGAGATGTAGTAGTGATTTCTTGTTCCTTTATGCATTATTAGATGGCAAGAAGAGGCCGAGCTCCTAATGCTAATAACAGAACTCCAGTTCAAGATAACAGTGAGCCTGGCACAGAACAGCCAAACCTGATGGCAGTCATTGCTCAAATGCAAGCTCAGATTACAGAACAACAGAAGACCATCGCCACACTGATGGCGAATCAGCACCCAGTGCCCCCTACACCACCCACAGCAGGAGTGGGAACTCCAGTGGTGGCTGAAGTTCCACCAGTCACACAGGAGACCCCTACCGTGAACCGAAGACAAGAAGCATACCTCGTCCAGTGGCAGAGGCTGAAACCCGAAAGCTTCTCAGGCACGACTGAGCCCTGGGATGCCCAGGCTTGGTTCAAGACTTTAGAGAGCACAATGGAGCTTCTTGACTGGCCAGAGGTTGAGAAGGTCAAATGTGCCTCCTTCTGCCTAACTGGAGATGCTCGTATGTGGTGGGAGCGAGTCAAGAGTAAGAAGATAGTCAACCAGATGAGCTGGGCAGATTTTGAGCACGAGTTCTATGAGGAATTTTTCCACATGAAGGTTACCAACAAGCACTTCGAGGACTTCATGGAGTTCAGACAGGGTAGCCTACCAGTGGGAGAAGCAGTCGCAAGGTTCAACAGACTAGCTCGCCTCTGCCCAGAGCTAGTCAGCACAGAGAAGGAGCGAGTCAGACTGATGCTCCGCATGCTGAACCCTGAGATAGCACTCAACGTGAACAGCGGGATGCACCGACCCCAGACCAGCGAGGAGTTGGTCAGTAGTGCTCTAATCTCAGAGCACTACCTGAATAGTATCAAGGCACAGCAAGCACAGCAGAAGCCAGTCCTGATTGAGAACAAGACAATAGGAGGCCAGAAGCCTCAGCCAAATAGCCAGAACTGGAAGAACAAGAACCACAAAAGGAAGCAGTGGCCTGGCAGCCAGAAAGGAAAACCAGAGAATAAGCAAGCTAGGTATCCACCTTGTCCTAAGTGTGGGAGGAACCATTAAGGAACATGCCTTTTGGGTGTAACTGGATGCTATTCATGTGGACAAGAGCGACACAGATCCAGAGACTGCCCAAACAAGTTTAAAGTACTTCCTCAGCAGTCCGTACAGTATGGAGGCAAGCCCCAGTTACATTACATGCCTACTATGCTGGAGGGACCTCAGATCAGTCAGGGAGGATTGGAAGCAGCACCAGTTCCAACCAATGCCAGAGTCTTTTCCCTCACGAAGGAAGAAGCTGCCAGCGCCTCCACAGTCGTAACAGGTCAAATAGTTATTTTACAGCATTTAGCTACTACACTGTTTGACACTGGGGCGACCCATTCTTTCGTATCAGTACCTTTTGCTAGTAAGTTACAGGTGCCTGCAGAGAGTTGGGAGTCCAGATTCCTGACAACTCTCCCTTCAGGGGAAATCATGGAGTCCACCCAGAGGCTCCGGGCGGTGCCAATCAAGATTTCAGACCGAGAGCTATATGTCGATCTGATAGTCCTTGCGATGCAAGACTTCGACATCATACTGGGCATGGATTTCCTCAGCAAGTACAGCGCTTCAGTGGACTGCCGTAGAAAGAAGGTGGTTTTCAGCCCAGAAGGGGAACCACCATTCGAGTTTCAAGGAGCCCCAAGGAGGAAGACTCAGAAATTTCTCTCAGCCTTGGCAGCCCACCAGATGCTAGAGCAAGAGTGTGCTGGTTTTCTTGCACACATAGTGGACTCAGAAGCAAAGAAAGAACTCAAGCAGGAGAATGTACGGGTAGTCTGCGAATATCCAGAAGTGTTCCCAGAAGAATTACCTGGACTACCTCCCAACAGAGAAGTGGAATTCGAGATCGAGATAGTGCCCGGTACCGGTCCAGTCTCGAAGGCCCCATATCGTATGTCTCCAGCAGAGTTGAAGGAATTACAAGAGCAACTCCAGGAGCTACTAGACAAGGGCTTCATTCGCCCGAGTCATTCACCCTGGGGAGCTCCTGTACTTTTCGTCAAGAAGAAGGATGGGTCTATGCGTCTGTGCATAGACTACAGAGCTCTGAACAAGGTGACCATCAAGAACAAGTACCCCCTTCCCAGAATAGATGATTTATTTGATCAACTCAAAGGGGCTACAGTGTTCTCGAAGATAGACCTGCGTTCTGGGTATCATCAGCTAAAGGTTAAAGAAAGTGACATCCCCAGGACGGCCTTCAGGACAAGATACGGCCACTACGAATTTGTAGTAATGCCTTTTGGAGTAACCAATGCTCCAGCAGTCTTCATGGAGCTGATGAACCACATCTTCAGGGAGTATCTCGATAAATTCGTCATTGTGTTTATTGATGATATTCTCATATACTCACAAACTCCAGAGGACCATGCTACACATTTGAGGATAGTGCTGCAGATCCTTCAGCAA
>JAGFNQ010004099.1:114931-131376 GCA_024364735.1 Boesenbergia rotunda | reverse complement strand
CTCGTTCGTAGAGTGCCGGTGGAGCGGGCTCGTCTATGTGCGCTCGGGCTGCTGCTGCTAGATCTCTGACGTCAACGTCGACCTCCTCGTCTGAGTCGATCGGAGCCCCGGCCTGCTGTCGTCTCCAGCTCAGAACCCTGGTGGCCGATACCTCTAGACCCGCTAACGAGAAGTTCCTAAATCCTATTTCATCAAAGTCAGTCATAGCGGTTATTTCACCCACGGTAATGTCACGACCGTGGTGATGAAGGAGGGAAGTGATGATGTGGCAGAATGGTGTGCGCACCCGTCCCTGGGTCGTGACACTGGACGCATGCAGAATAGTATGAAACATATGTAGTCCAATGTCTATGTCAAGGTGATGGACTAGGGCATACAGAAGGAAGGCATGAAATGATCACATGGTCCCGAGATCTCTAGTGGAGAGTGGTAAGATACAGCAGACCAGGACTCTATACAAGGCATAGTCCTGTGCCTGAAGTTCAACGGCTTGGAAACGTCTATTTGCGGTGAGATCTGTCCTATAGAAATAGGAGTGGATGGTGTCTAAGGTAATGTGAGAGTATGGAGGATCAAATGGGGGATTCCTAGGTGGATAGCAGCAAAATGTGGACTGAGAGGATCGTAGTCCAAGGAATCGGTTCAACAAAGTAGGGGTGATAGACAGAGGTATCCCTTCGACAGTAGTGTGAAACATGAGATTATCTTGTCGAATTATGTTGTTGTAGAACTCTGCACATAAGGATTCATTAATGGTATGAGTGCAGAATACAAGATTATCTAATTGATAGAAGTTGATAATATTCATGGCTACGGGGCATGATTGGGTAAAGAAGTGTCTATTAAGATAGCTTGTTTTAATAGGCTTATAAATGGTTTGTGCAAACTTATTACATAACTCTAGGGTAGGAAACCTAGGGTCAGGACTTGGTTCGGCATTGGGGTTGGCCGGGTTTGGTCGACGTCTTCTAAGAGAAGAAATTATGCATTTAATGAAAGTTTGAAGGAATTGCAAAAAAAATTAACTTAATAGCAATAAAATTATACCGGGCAGCTCGGGGAGGCATGGTTGAGAATGAGGGCTTGCAAGATCTTCTTGGAGGGAAAGAAGTGAAGAAGGAAGTTGATTTTTGGTGTGGGAAGAGAAGGAGGTTCGGGTGTCTTATATAGGCAGATCAACGGGGGCGCCCGGGAGCTTCCGGGCGCCCTGGTCAGTGCTTACTGCCAAAGGCAGTGTTTTTGACTGGTTGGGGGCGCCCGGGATAGCTCGGGCGCCCTCGTCAGGCTGCTTTTGCAGCTTTTGATGCATTGAGAGTGATGGGGGCGCCCGCGTGGTTCCGGGCGCCCTGGTCAAGGCAGCTTTTTGCCTAGGGAGAAAGAAAAGGTGGTGTGGGGGCGCCCGAGGAGTCACGGGCGCCCGGGACTGTAGCGAAGAGACAAGTTTTGTGTCTTGTCATCGTTTGACCATGGTTTAATCGGTTTGACTATGGTTTAATCGGTTTGACTATGGTTTGACTACTTTGACCATGGTTTGACTCTGTTGACTATGGTTTGACTCTGTTGACCATGGTTTGACTATGGTTTGTCTCTGTTGACCATGGTTTGACTATGTTGAACATGGTTTGACTCTGTTGGCCATGGTTTGACCAAGTTGACTACAATATAGGTATTAAAGTAATTATGATTGAGTTTATTTTTTTTTACTGTCTCACCCAATCTAGGATTTTCAATCACGTTAGCCTTATAGGTTTCGTGAGACAGGTTTTTATAAGTAAAATTATTTTCAAAAAGTTAGTTTATTTTGAAAAACCTTGCATTAATTTTTGAAAACATTTCAATTTATTTTGAAAGGAGATGTTTGAATCTATACTTAACTGAAAATTGTGTTAGATTTGAATTTAACAAAAAGTAATTTGAATTTGAAATTCAAAAATTGGCTTCCAGGTCTTGGCGAGGCACTAGGCCTTCTTTGGCCGTAGCCTTATTGGATCATCAACCCTTTCCTTGATAAAGCCGTTTAATGAAATTTCATTTTCAAAATTAATCTTTGAAAAAGTTCTGGTCTAACTAGTTTGGATTTTGGATCGGTAGCTTCGGCTAGTTTCACCAGTCTAAAGAGACCAAGTGAACTTGATCTTATTAGAATTGGTTTCCCTAACGTACTATCATCTCACCTCCACCCAATACTATGTTTTCAAATTTCAGTTAAGTTTGTTCAGTCCTTATACTAACCTAAGTCTAAGCATGGTAAATTGCAGAAATTTAAATAAACAATCAATCAGGCAAATTGTAAGAATTAAATTCTATTTAACAATAAAAATAGTTTTTAACAAGGCTCCCCCTGGACTATAGCCACGATAATAATTAGGCAAGATGTGAATCTTGTCCTTGGAGATCCAATACTGATTTGATCTAGTTGGTTTGTTCAGGTACAGTTTAGGTACCCATGCCTGAACTTTACCTTTGGACTGATTCAGTACAGCAAAATAAGATCTTTGTCGGGATTTGGTTCTATAGCCAAGTCCGGATCGATTTAGAATGGACTTCTGTTTTCCAAGAATCATATCAAGACCCTTGGAACCAGAAGTAAATCGTTCTAAGGCCGCTCTAAGATCCTTAACCTGAGTTTTCAGGGAGGAGTTCTCTTTCTCAAGTTTTTCAACTTGAGTAGGAGTTCCTTCTTGAACTTTCTCGGTTAAGGATTTAGAGTCGGCTCCCTCTTTCAGGAGTTTTACTTCCTGTCGGAGGGATTCGACTCGGAGTTTGGCTTTCGCCAAATCTCGAGAAAGATAAGAGATAAGATCATTTAGTTGACTTCTATTGAAACCACTTACCTTGATTTCGCCGACTTCTGAAAAGGTTAGTCTGCCGTCGTCCTCTTCTGATTCTGACTCGGTCTCGACTTTTTCTGAGGCGGTCAGGGCTAGTAGGTTTGACTGGGGTGCTTCTTCTTCTTCTTCTGATGAAGATTCGTCCCAGGTTGCTTGGAGTGCCTTTTTTCTTCTTGTCTTCTTGTTCTCCTTTAGGTTTGGACACTCTGTCTTGTAGTGGCCCTTCTTCTTGCACTCGTAGCAGGTCACGTTGGGCTTGTTTTTGTCACTCGCGGGTTCAGCTGGTTCGTCCCTTCTTCGGCTTGTTTTCCGTTTGTTGGCTTGGTTCTTCAATTTTTTATAGTAACTTCGGGCCAGTCGGACCAGCTCAGATTGATCTCCTTCTTCGTCTTCTCCATCTGAGTCTGAGTTAGACTCGGGTTCAGGTTGAGGTTTCTTCTTTGTCGAGCTTCCAATTTTTCCTACAACAAAGGCAATACCTTTCTCGGCCAAATTGCAGTTAGTCTGTTCGTGAAGTTCTAACTCAGAAAATAATTCATCTAATTTAGTTTTAGAGAGATCCCTTGAAACCTTGTATGCATCTACCATAGATGCCCACAAGGTATTTCTAGGGAAAGCATTTAGGGCATACCTTATTAGGTCACGGTTTTCGACCTTGTGACCTATAGTGTGAAGACCGTTCATCAATTCTTGGATTCGTGCGTGGAGTTGGGCTACTGTTTCATTGTCGGCCATCTTGATGGTATACAATTTGTTCAGGAGCAGATCCCTCTTGCTGATCCTGGTGTCTGATGCTCCTTCGTGCAGCTCGATCAATTTTGCCCAAAGCTCCTTGACACTGTTGAAGGGGCCCACCCGGTTCAGCTCCTCTTTTGTTAAGCCGCATTGTAGGGTCTGTGTAGCTTTTGCATCGGCTTCTATTTTGCGCTTCAGTGCGGTGTCCCATTCTGAGTAGCTTTGAGGTAGTCCTTCAGCATTCTTGGGAATCTCCAGTCCGGACTGGATGATGATCCACATGTCCACCTGAGTTTTCAGGTGGACCTCCATTCGACTTTTCCAGTAAGAAAAGTCTTCTCCACTGAAAAGAGAAGGTCTGGCGGTGCTGAATCCTTCTTGCATGGCCATTTAATCTGAAGAATAAGAAAACTAAAAAAATTTCCCAAGACTAGGTCTTGGATTAGTAGTGTGGGATAAATAAAATGAAGTACCGAGGGGCGTTGCACCAACCTCGATTAGCGGGAAAAAAAAATTTGAACGAAATATTTAAAGAAAATTCGAACGAGAAAAAGAAAATAAAAATCTGAAAAATTTTCAAACTGGTGGTTGCACCAAGTTTGAACTTCCCCGCTCTGATACCACTTGTTGGATCGAGAGAACCGATAGAGGGGGGGTGAATATCGAAAACGTTCGGATTTTGGGAAAGAGAAATTGCACAACGGAAGATAAAAACAAACACGCGAACACAGTAATTTTTTACTTAGTTCGGAGCCTAGGTCGACTCCTACTCCAAGGCCCACGGTCGTTGACCGTTTTCAGCGGGCAATTCTATATGTCGCAAAAATAGTTTACAAAAGATTTTACAGAATTCAGTACAGTAAACTAAAATAGCTCTTCGTTACCGACGTCCGGAGTAGATGGTCTTTTTCGGAGCAGCAGGACGTCGTCGGCTCGAGTTGGGAGGTTTCTGGAGCGAGGCGCGAGAGCAGAAGAGTGTAGAAGCGTAGATTGAAAGTCTTGTTGAAGCTTGGGGTCGAGGGCCCTTTATATAGGGCCTGGGGGCACCCGGGACGTCGGGGGCGCCCCCCACGTGGCGGTCGATCCGTCTCCAGCGCAGTCAACATCTGATCCCTTCAAAATCGGGATCATGTTTGACCGGGGCGCCCGGAGCGCTCGGGGCGCCCGGAGCGCTCGGGGTGCCCGTATTGTCCGAGTCAAGCCTTCATCCTCTTGGCTTCGCGAGGGGGTGCTTCGGCAGCTGGCACTGGGGGCGCCCGGGACGCTGGGGGCGCCCGGGAGCACGGGGGCGCCCGGGAGAACGGGGGCGCCCGGGAGATGAGCTATCGAAGCATGTTTTTGAAACTTGTGTTTTGTGTTCACCTTGGGGGCGCCCGGGACACTCCGGGCGCCCTGGTCAGCTGTTGCCTCATTCCTTTGAGGCTCTCTGAGCTGCAGACATGTTAGTGTTATGAGGGAAGTGTCCTAAGGCAATCGCCTTATGATGTAAACATTTATATTAATAAATGATAATTCACTATTTGAGTATACATGTTTTGTGTATTTGATTGGGATCTTAAACTCATCTACTGAATGTCCGCAATACAACTCACAGCATAAGAGAATTTGTGATGGGATCACAACTAGTGATTATCTCTATATGTGCAATTGTGAAGTATTGAAATTATCCCTAGTCGATGAATTGATAAAAACGGACACTATCGATTCTGTTGAGACTAGCATGGGTTATTCTCTAATCAGCTGATTCTCACTGGCTGGTGACATTGGGATGTCCGGAGATAAACATGGATGCTAGTTAAGGGAACTAGTTCATTGGAGTGACTAGCTGTAAGACTTCATATGGGAATCTACATGTAGATATGTCAATGAAGTTCTTACTGCGGCTTAAGTGCGATGTTCCTTTGACTTGCGGTGTTCAAGTCATCTTGGTCATGGAGACTTATACTTTAACATCTTAAGCAAGCATCTCCAAGGAGGTGTGGACCCAGGATGATTGGGTATAAGCCGAAGTGCCCGAAGATGTTTGAACAACCTACAAAGGATTCACCACTCCTTGCGAGGAGATGTATACCCAGGCCTATCGTCGGATTGTTACTCAAAACCTCTGGCCAGAGTATATCATGTTTAGAGTGAGAGTCTCTAAAATACATGAGAGTAATTAGAAATCCAAAGGACGAGAAAGACACTACTTGGGCTAGGTGTGACGTAGTCAGCCTAGTGGGGACTGACACCATAGACCGTGTCCTGAACCAAGTGGGTATAAGGTGGTGAAGGGAATGGGGCACGATTCATTAGAGCTGTTGAAGGGTTTCAGAATAATTTCTTCTGAGGTCAAACCGTTGATCTTTCGATTAATTGGGGATCATGATGTACTACTAGGTGCCACTCATGATCGTTCTATAATTAATGGGTTAATTATAGACGGCCAACATAAATCGAAAGCCTATTTAGTCACACGCAATACGAGTAATCCGAGGGATTTAAAACGAGTTGAAAATTGGATTTTCCGATCAAGAGAAATAAGTCGAATCTGAATTTATCAGAGGCGCAATGGAAGCTAAAAATGGCTAAGTCTTTTGAAGGCTTTTTGGGCGAATTAAATGAGTTTGATTCGCGGCGGTTCGGGTTGGTTTGGCCGGCCAAAGAGGGTGTCAAAACCCCCTTTGGTGGCCGGCCAAATAAAAGGAGAAAACCAATTTAATTGGTTTAATTAATAAAATAAATCTAGCGCGATTTATTTTATAAATTATGGATAAATAAATTTGTATAAAGAAATTTATATAAATAAAATTTATAGAAATTTATTCTTTTATGGAAGATTAAAATAATCCATGAATTGGTTTATTTTAATTTTATAAAATCAATTATGAATTGATTTATCCATAATAAGAAAGTTTATAAATTTCTTATAAAATTTATTCCATAATTTAAAGAGAAGAAGAATTAGTTTTTATTATAAATTAGTTTATAATAAAGACTCGGTTTAAACGGAATAATTAATAAGAAAATTTATAAGATAAATTTCTTATAACTAATTCCGTTAATTCGGTTTAGAGGGAGACTTAGCAAAGGAGTTGCTACTATATAAAGGAACCAAAGGCTAGCCCTTATTCCAATCAATTAAGAGATTAATTATTCTCTCCCTCTCTCTCTTCTCTTCTCTCCTCCCTCTCTTCTTCTTTCCTTAGGGCCGGCGCACCCTAGCTCTCTAGGGCCGGCGCACCCTAGTTCCTCTAGGGCCGGCGCCCAATCACAACACCAAGGAGGTGTTGCCGTGAGCCACTAGAAGAAGAAGAACCCGAACAAGAAGAAGAAGAAGCGGATAGCGACTCCTCTCCTCTCGGAATTCGATTCCGTTACTTCTTGTTGGTTAGTTTCCTATATTTTTCTCTTGTTCATCTAGTTGTGCCTTCCGAGGATCTAGTAGTTCTCGTCGGCACAAAACTCGTGACTTTGTGAAGTCATCCCGAAGAGAACTCGGCGTGGACGCGAATAGAGGCGGAGCTTCCAAGGGACGCTACGGTTGGATCTCGTCCCTTACTTCGAGTTACGAGAGGTACTTGGTAAATTAGTTTACTTTTCCGCAAAGTTTTATTTTATGATTATGTCAACACACCATAGGATTGCATGCTAGATACGAAGTTAAAATAATTTAGGAAATTATTTTATGCAAACTCTTCCGCTGCACGTAAAAATTTTGAATTTTACGAACTCGTATCCTTGTCGACATGCACCCGGTCCCAACAGTGGTATCAGAGCCGGTTAGTGTTCGACTTAATCATATAATTGTTTTGTGGAAAACTTTGTCATGATCTCAATTTCGGAAAATTTTTTCAATTATGGAAACTTTCAAATTATAATAAATTTTAGAATTAGGAATTTCAAAGTTTGGAAATCCTCATGAAATTTCGCAAACGTTTGAAATTTTCTAGTTTCTAAATTTTTATAATAATTGTGAAAACTTCCCATCTTTGAAACTTTCCAATTTTGGAAATTTTTCTATTTTAGAAATTTTCCAAATTTTGGAAATATGTAAGTTTTCTTTGTACCGGAAACTTACAATTATTCTGAAAACATATTTCAAAATCTCGCGATTTTGGGCACTTTCTTTTGAGAAAGTCTAGACAAATTTATGGACAATTAATTGACAATTAAATTTGAATTGGTTTTTAAATTGACAACAAAATTTTTTATTTTGGATCCGTCCAATTTAAAGTTAGTTGTTGTAATTTAATTTCCTAATTTTTTAATTGAAATTGTCATGTTTAATTTGGCTTTGCTTATGAAGCAAACCAAATTGAATTTACGACAAATTATTTTTCTTTGGGTATCTGAGCCTCGGGGAGCCACCCTTAGAAAACGATTTATTATAATTAATTAAATCCATAAAATATGATTTAAGAGGTGATGCGCTCAATTATTATTATCTGCAAAATTAATTAGGAAAATGGTTTCCTATAGAGTTTTCTTAAAAGTGATTTTCATGAAAATAATATGTCGTTGAATTAAGGGAATTGTCTCTTAATTTAATAAGATTTGATTTAGAGAAATCAAAGTCTTAAACATATTATTTCCGAAATTAATTATGACAATTTAGGAAATTGTTTCCCAAAACAATTCCTTTAATAAAGTATGAAATCATAATTAGGAAATCCGGTTCCTAATTTAATTCATGAGACTTGATAAATTAAGTCACATACATACTTTATTAAGGAAATCGTTAGTCATGACATAATTTTATGTCATGAATGTGCTTAGAAAAGAATGAGACCAAAACACCCCTTACAAAATATTAAGGCTAACACCTTCCATTCTTTAGGGGAATGGTGCCTCTTCTCATGGTGACCCTTCACTTTCTTAAGCCTTAACTAAAATCCTCTTCATTCTCTACTAGCACTCCCTTGCTAGGTGAATTGGTTAGTACTGTTGGTGCAGAAAGCACCAAAGTCAAACCTATATTTTGATAATGGCAATAGGGTTCAAAGTTAAGTCTTATTTGTTATCTAACATGTCACTTGAGTGTGCAGAGTAAAAAGCCCTAGCGAGGATGCCTAAAGAAGATGCCTAAAGAAGGTGTATGTGACATCTTCGTTATTTTAGTCCCATTAGGGTTTAGGTTGAGTTAGGGTTTCAAGAATACTTGTTGATGGATTATTATGATGTATATATAGGTTCAAGCATGTGGTATGAATTTTATGTTATCTAAAACCCTAACCTTAAGTGCCATGCTTCATGATTTTTGAATGTTTATATTAGATGATATGTTTAGTAGGTTTTATTCATGGATGTTTTAAGTTCTATACCATGAACACACGTGTTATGAAGAAGGTCTCATGTTTGTGTAGAATGATGCATAATTTAAGTTAAACGCCTATGATAGATATATGGTTATGTAGACCTATGCATGTTCTAGGTTGAACGCTATGAACCTAGGTAGTATGTATCATGTTCATATGAATCCTACCCATGCATGCTTATGATAGATATTATGATTATGTATGTTAGGTGGCATGTACTATGTATGAAATGCATGCTTACCTTATGTACCATGATCATGCAAGCGTTATGAACTAAGATGATGTTTATGTTAGTGATATGAGAGAAGTGTCCTAAGGCAATCGCCTTATGATTGTAATCATTTATTTTAATAAATGAATATTCACTATTTGAGTATACATGTTTGTGTATTTGATTGAGATCTTAAACTCATTTACTAAATGCCCACAATACAATTCATAACATGAGAGAATTTGTGATGAATTCACAACTAGTGATTATCTCTACATGTGCAATTGTGAAGTATTGAAATTGTCCCTAATCGATGAATTGATAAATACGGACACTATCAATTCTGTTGAGACTAGCATGGGTTATTCTCTAATCAGTTGATTCTCACTGGCTGGTGACATTAAGATGTCCGGAGATAAACATGAATGCTAGTTAAGGGAACTAGTTCATTGGAGTGACTGGCTGTAAAACTTCATATGGTAGTCTACATATAGATATGCCAATGAAGATCTTACTGCAGCTTAAGTGCAATGTTCCTTTGACTTGCGGTGATCAAGTCATCTTGGTCATGGAGACTTATACTTTGACATCTTAAGCAAGCATCTCTAAGGAGGTGTGGACCCTGGATGATTGGGTATAAGCCGAAGTGCCCGAAGATGTTTTAACAGCCTACAAAAATTCACCACTCCTTGCGAGGAGATCTATACCCAAGGCCTATCGTCGGATTGTTACTCGAAGCCTCTAGCCAGAGCATGACATGTTCAGAGTATGAATCTCTTAAATACATGAGAGTAATTAGAATCCGTAAGACGAGAAAACGTTACTTGGGCTAGGTGTGACGTAGTCAGCCTAGTGGGGACTGACACACATAGACCATGTCCTGAACCAAGTGGGTATAAGATGGTGAAGGGAATGGGGCACGATTCATTATAGCAGCTGAAGGGTTTCAGAATTGTTTCTGAGGTCAACCGTTGATCTTTTGATTAATTGGAGATCATGATGTACTACTAGGTGCCACTCATGATCGTTCTATAATTGATTAATTATAGACGGCCAACATAAATCGAAAGCCTATTTAGTCACACGCACTACGAGTAATCCAAGGGATTTAAAACGAGTTGAAAATTGGATTTTCCAATCAAGAGAGATTAAGTTTGGTTGAGCCAAACGATAAGTCGAATCTGAATTTTTCATAGACGCATCGGAAGCGTAAAATGGCTAAGTCTTTTGAAGACTTAATAGATGTATTAAATAAGTTTAATTCATTGGGGCGTGGCTTGGATGGGCCGGCCAAAGAGGGCCTCCATCCTCTTTGCTTGGCTGGCCACAACAAAGGGAGAGAACCAAGATTTTGGTTCAATTTATAAAATAAACCAAGTGTGGTTTGTTTTATAAAATTATGGATGATATAAATTTTTATATAATAAACCAAGATTTGGTTTGTTTTTCATGGAAATTAAAATGAATCATAGATTGGTTTATTTTATAAAATCAATCGTAGATTGATTTACCATGATAAGGAAATTTATTCAATAAGAGAAAAAAGACTTGATTGATTTTTATCATGAATTAAAATATGATTTTAACCATGATATAAAATCAAACTTGAACATTATGGAATAAGTTATTTCATATTTGAGAGACTTGATGGTTGAGAGGCCACTATATAAAGGACCCAAGGCAAGGCTTGGAAAATAATCGAAGTGATAAAGGCATAGGCTCTCTCCCTCTCTTTCTCTCATTCTCTTCTCCCCTTCTTGTTGTAACGCCCACCCCTTACCGTTAGGCAGCGCATTACCTTTAGCTTTTTTTTCTTTTACTTACTTATATTATTGCATATGAATCTAACATTGCAGCGGAAATAAAACATAACTAAAAGCATGTGCAACGATAAGGAAGTAATAACATCATATAACATCTAATATCATCCATACTTAAATAAATTTCAAAAGAACTAGCAAGTATCATGCATAAAGTAGCAACATATGTCTTATTAGAAATAAGGACTAAGTCTATAGATGATACTAAAGTGGATCGATTAGTCAAGTCACCACCACACACATTAGCCCCTTCCTGCAGCTTCCCTTTCTTTAGTAATTTCTATGTTGATCTGCAACATAAGCAAACAAACTATAAGTATGAAACTTAGTAAGCTCTTTCCTACTCACTAAATCCATACGTCGCTTGCATTTTAAGACATATAACATTTCATGGATAGCATAAAATTCATAAGGCACATAAGATACATGAAGACATATAAACATAGAACAGGTGCATTTCAAAACATTAGGATGCTCTTTAGAAAATATAGTAAATAATACTTTAAAATCATATACATCATCTTCTTTGGGGTCCCTGACTTTGTTCCCATTCTTTCTTTTGCGCGCATACCCCTATGTAGGATGCGAGGTAGCTAATCCCAACCTACAGGGTCTACATTCTAGGCTTACTTTCTTTCAGCCTAGGGACAACATCATCGGTAGTCCGGAACCGTGGATCTTTTTCAAGATCTGGTACAAGCCAATCTTTAAAGTAAAATACATACATGCATGCTTTTCTTTTCTTTCTTTCTTTCATATAGAACATGCATTCCTTTCTTTCATATTGCATGTACTATAGACATTCAATCATTCATAATCATAAGCATACTTTCATATATAAAACATGCATTCTTTCTTTTTCGTTCTTTCTTTCATATTGCATGTACTATAGGCATTCAATCATTCATAAACATAGACATACTTTCATGGCATAATCATTAGCATAGCAAGACATGGAAGGACCTTTCGTTTAACACATGTAAGTGAAGCAACCATCATGCTAGTTTCATCAATATATCATATATATAACACGCTTGTCTTAATCAAGGCAATATGTTAGTTTAATCTTTCTTTTCTCATCTTAATACATGCTGTCCGAAACTTCATAGCAAGAATATCATAGCATAAAACCCACATAGCATTGGAATAAAGGCATACATTACATAAGAGGTCATTTACAAGTACACTGGTAGTCTAGACTTCACTAATCACTAGTTTAGGTGCATGAATTGTACTTGAACTTATTCTTAGCCTTTATTCTAGTAATTGGCCAAAATTTACAGCATGGATAACATAGTATAAAAGTCATATAATCATGAAAATAAAAACATACGTTATACATGGAATCATATACAAGCACAAACGTAGTTTAGGCTTCATGGAACACTAGTTTAGGAGCATATTTTGTGCTTGAGATTATTTTTAACCCTTATCCCAGTATTTGTCCGAAATTCACAGCTAGATAACATGGCATGAAAGTCATCCAATCATAGAAATAAAACATAATTTACATGAGAGATCATTAGCATGTGCAAGAGTAGACTAATCTTCACTAAACCTTAGTTTGGGTGCATGAATCGTACTTGCACTTATTCTTAACCCTTACCCTTGTAATTTGCCGATATTCACAGTATGTGAAACAGGGTATAAAAGTTCATATAACATGTAAACAAAATCATATTTTACCATTAAGGTCATATACAAGCATAAAGATAGTCTAGGCTTCATTAAACACTAGTTTAGGGACATGCTTTGTACTCGAGCCTATTCTTAACCCTTATTCTTGTAATTTGTTGAAACTCACAGTAGGGATTTCATAGCATAATCATTCACATAACATGGGAATAAAAGCATATTTTTCATAAGAATTCATTCACAAGTGCAAAAGTAGTTTGTACTTCACCAAACACTAGTTTAGGTGTATGATCTAGGGTCCTACTTGGATTATCATGCATATGGGTACATGTAACATTTTTCTAAACATCAATACATAGAATGGAGCATGAGTTTAGTCTCAAACAACTTAGATAAGGTACTGAACCTAAGGTATAAAATTATTTCCATCATGAAATAAAACACCCAATCACATGCATATCACTTGGTTTAACTATAACTTCATGAAGGTCTACAAAAATCTGTTTTAAGGCATAATTTAAGGTCCCTTGGCCGAATGTTACAGGGGTCCCTTAGCATGGATTCCATAAAATTTCATGGCCTAAAACATTTATATAGCAAGGAAACAATCATTAGAACAATAGCCTACTTCATGCATCAACATTTATCCATTTCATGACTTGGTCGAATTCTTCCAAGTCCTTTACATCATGGAGGGCATTCAAACACCATGTATCCATCATATATTCATTACAAAAAGGTAGTAACAATTTCATGAACTCTTCCTTTAAGTGTTTGGACATAGAAAAGAGGGGTACCCCTTTATGGCCGAAACATCCCTCAAGGTTTTCTTCCATTCTCTTTCACCCAACATCACAAGCAAACATAAAAATCATAAAAATACATAAAAAGCCATTATGTTGCAGGTGATGTAGTCTTACCACTTGTGCTTATGTTCCCAAAAGATCTCCAAATTTTGGAGAAGAATAGACCTCTTAAACTCTAGCACTCCTCTTGTTCTTCTCTTCTTTTGGTCCGGTTTTCTCTAGGAGGTGAATGACTTGAAAATGGTAGCAAGGGCCACAAGGATTTCGGTGGGGAAGAGGAGGAAGGAGAAGAGTTTGGTGGAGAGAAAAGGGGAGGGTTTCTTGGTCGAAATGCCTTAGGCATTTCCTCCTCTTCATGGCCTTTTATGATGAGTAAAGAGGCAAGTACCTCTTTAATGGGGTCTCTTCAATTTTTTTGTGTCTCTTCATCTTCTTTCCCACTTATCTACAATTCCCCATCCTCTTCTAATAGCACTCCCTTGCTAGGTGAATTGGTTACATGAATATTCTTAAGGCTTTGCTTTCCTTTGAGGTCCAAGGTTCAATCCTTGGCACCTCCTTTTCTTTTTGCTTTCTTTTCCTTTTTATTTTCTTCAAGCCCATGTAACCAAAGCCCAACAAGAGAATGCTACTCATTTAGTTCGTACACATGCATATTTATATCATTATCCATTCATTCATGTGCATGATGTCAAGCATAATATTAATGTAGCATATAAACATAATTATCACACACATTCACCATATATCAAGAAGGTGCTTAATATCTTCTTTATTCGAAATTTCCCCCTTTAAATTCATAATTTTATTCTTGGCCACATGTTCAATTATTACATCATTCTAGAGGGAAATTTGGGGTGTTACAATCCACCCTCCCTTCTGAAAAGTTCGTCCTCGAACTTAAAACAACTCGGGATATTTTCGTTTCATATCATCCTCACGTTCCCAGGTAACTTCTTCAGATTGCTGACTTTGCCACAAGACTTTGACTAAGGGCACTTCCTTGTTCCTTAGTCTCTTGATGTCTTGATCTAGGATCTGAATGGGTTTGCTTTCGCAACTCAGGTCCTCCTGGATCTGTACGACATGCGGTTCAATCACTTTGTCGGTACTGGGAATGCACTTTCTGAGCATCGACATGTGGAACACATTGTGGATAGCGGGCATCTCCTGAGGTAGCTCCAGCTCGTAAGCCACCTTGCCCACTCTGTTCAGGATCTTGTACGGTCTCACATATCGCGGACTAAGCTTTCCTTTCTTCCCGAATCGCATTACTCCTTTCATAGGAGCTACTCGGAGGAACACCAAATCTCCGACGTCGAACTCCAAAGGTCTACGTCTCTGATCCGCATAGCTCTTCTGCTGGCTCTGGGCAAGTCTCTATTCTTTGGCGGATACTCTGTATAGCTCGGGTGGTGTCATCGATGAAATCCGTCTGGAGTCCCATCTCTTTCTTTTTCGCCACCCTCGTACCAACAGATTAGAGACCTACATCTCCATCCATATAACGCTTCATAAGGTGCCATTCTGATGTAGCTTGGTAGCTATTATTGTAAGCGAATTCCGCTAGACATAAGTATCAGCACCAGCTCCCTTTGAAATCCAGGGCATAAGCTCGTAGCATGTCCTCCAGTACTTGATTTACTCTTTCTGTTTGCCCATCAGTCTGAGGATGGAAGGCGGTACTGAAACGCAACTTTGTGCCGAGAGTTTTATGAACACATTCCCAAAATTGCGATGTGAAGCGGCCATCTCTATCTGAAATGATGGTCCTGGGAATGCCATGCAGTCTGATGATTTCCTTAGCATACAATTGAGCCAGTTGCTCAATCGAATATGTCATCTTGATTGCTAGGAAATGGGCTGACTTCGTCAATCTGTCGACGATAACCCATATAGCGTCGTATCCATTTGTAGTTCGGGGAAGATCTGAGATGAAATCCATAGAAATGTCTTCCCATTTCCATTCTGGAATTTGGATCGGTTGCAGAACTCCTCCAGGCCTCTGGTGTTCCGCTTTGACTTGCTGGCAGGTCAGGCAGGTACTGACGTGCTGAGCTACATCCCTCTTCATACCGGACCACCAAAATCTCGTCTTTAGATCTTGGTACATCTTGGTGGATCCCGGGTGCATAGAATAGGGGGTTTCGTGAGCCTCCTCCAAAATCTTCTTTTGTAGTTCCGGATCATTAGGGATACAGAGTCGATCCCTAAGGTATATTACCCCATTATCGGCGATACGAAAATCATCGCCTTTGCCTTCAAGAATTTCGTGTTTAACCTTCTGAAGACTTGGATCACCATTTTGCTTCTCCAGTATGGCGTCGAATAGTGCCGGCATAATCGCCAGGGCCGAAAGTCGTCCGGAAATGACCTCGATCCCGTAGCTCATAATTTCCTTCTCCAGCGGTCGGGGCAATACTGATAAGGACATTAAGGTGGCACTAGACTTTCTGCTGAGTGCATCAGCCACGTTGTTTGCTTTGCCTGGGTGATAGAAGATCTTGCAGTCATAGTCTTTTACGAGTTCCAGCCATCGACGTTGTCGCATATTGAGGTCCTTCTGAGTGAAGAAATATCGCAGACTCTGGTGATCTGTATAAATCTTGCACTGTGCTCCATATAGATAGTGTCTCCATATTTTCAGAGGAAAGACCATGGCTGCCAATTCTAAGTCGTGAGTGGGATAGTTCCTTTCATGTTCCTTCAATTGCCTAGAAGCGTAGGCAATGACTTTACCATTCTACATCAGTACAGCTCCGAGTCCCAATCTGGAGGCATTGCTGTACATATCGAATCCCTTGTCATTTTCTGGAAGAGTCAGGATTGGAGCACATGTAAGGCTTCTTTTCAGCTCCAAGAAACTCTTCTCGCATTCGTCTGTCCATATATATTCCTTGTTCTTCTTGGTGAGAACCGTCATCGGTGCTGCGATTCTGGAGAAGTCTTCTACAAATTTCCGGTAATATCCCGCTAATCCGAGAAAACTCCTAATCTCGCTAGCATTCTTGGGCCTGCTCCAGTTACTGACGGCCTCAATCATCTTCGGGTCAACCATGAATCCATCTTTGGAAATAATATGACCGAGAAAGGACACTTGGTCCAGCCAG
>JAGFNQ010004099.1:40939-113894 GCA_024364735.1 Boesenbergia rotunda | reverse complement strand
CTTCACTAAACACTAGTTTAGGTGCATGAATTGTACTTGAACTTATTCTTAGCCTTTATTCTAGTAATTGGCCAAATTCACCAGCATGGGATAACATAGTATAAAAGTCATATAATCATGGAAATAAAAACATACGTTACACATGGAATCATATACAAGCACAAGGGTAGTCTAGGCTTCATTGAACACTAGTTTAGGTGCATGTTTGTGCTTGAGCTTATTTTTAACCCTTATCCCAGTATTTGTCCAAATTCACAGCTAGATAACATGGCTTGAAAGTCATCCAATCATGGAAATAAAACATAATTTACATGAGAGATCATTAGCATGTACCAGAGTAGACTAATCTTCACTAAACCTTAGTTTGGATGCATGAATCGTACTTGCACTTATTCTTAACCCCTTACCCTTGTAATTTGCTGATATTCACAGTATCTAAAAAATGGTATAAAAGTTCATATAAAATGTAAATAAAAACATATTTTACCATTAAGGTCATATACAAGCATAAAGGTAGTCTAGGCTTCATTAAACACTAGTTTAGGGGCATGCTTTGTACTCGAGCCTATTCTTAACCCTTATTCTTGTAATTTGTCGAAACTCACAGTAGGGATTTCATAGCATAATCATTCACATAACATGGGAATAAAAGCATATTTTTCATAAGAATTCATTCACAAGTGCAAAAGTAGTTTGTACTTCACCAAACACTAGTTTAGGTGTATGATCTAGAGTTCTACTTGGATTATCATGCATATGGGTACATGTAACATTTTTCTAAACATCAATACATAGAATGGAGCATGAGTTTAGGCTCAAACAACTTAGATAAGGTACTGACCCTAAGGTATAAATTATTTCCATCATGAAATAAAACACCCAATCACATGCATATCACTTGATTTAACTATAACTTCATGAAGGTCTATAAAAATCTGTTTTATGGCATAATTTAAGGTCCCTTGGCCGAATGTTACAGGGGTCCCTTAGCATAGATTCCACAAAATTTCTTGGCCTAAAACATTTATATAGCAAGGAAACAATCATTAGAACAATAGCCTACTTCATGCATCAACATTTATCCATTTCATGACTTGGCCGAATTCTTCCAAGTCCTTTACATCATGGAGGGCATTCAAACACCATGTATCCATCATATATTCATTACAAAAAGGTAGTAACAATTTCATGAACTCTTCCTTTAAGTTTTTGGACATAGAAAAGGGGGTACCCCTTTATGGCCGAAACTTCCCTCAAGGTTTTCTTCCATTCTCTTTCACCCAACATCACAAGCAAACATAAAAATCATAAAAACACATAAAAAGCCATTATGTTGTAGGTGAGGGAGTCTTACCACTTGTGCTTATGTTCCCAAAAGATCTCCAAATTTTGGAGAAGAAAAGACCTCTTAAACTCTAGCACTCCTCTTGTTCTTCTCTTCTTTTGGTCCGGTTTTCTCTAGGAGGTGAAAGACTTGAAAATGGCAGCAAGGGGCAGCAAGGATTTCGGTGAGGAAGAGGAGGAAGGGGAAGAGTTTGGTGGAGAGAAAGGGGGGGGGGGTTTCTTGGCCGAAAATGCCTTAGGCATTTCCTCCTCTTCATGGCCTTTTATGGTGAGTAAAGAGGCAAGCACCTCTTTAATGGTGTCTCTTCAATTTTTTTTGTGTCTCTTCATCTTCTTTCCCACTTATCTACAATTTCCCATCCTCTTCTAATAGCATAATTATCACCCACATTCACCATATATCAAGAAGGTGCTTAATATCTTCTTTATTCGCAATTTCCCCCTTTAAATTCATAATTTTATTCTTGGCCACATGTTCAATTATTACATCGTTCTAGAGGGAAATTTGGGGTGTTACAATCCACCCTCCCTTCTGAAAAGTTCGTCCTCGAACTTAAAACAACTCGGGATATTTTCGTTTCATATCATCCTCACGTTCCCAGGTAACTTCTTCAGATTGCTGACTTTGCCACAAGACTTTGACTAAGGGCACTTCCTTGTTCCTTAGTCTCTTGACGTCTCGATCCAGGATCAGAATGGGTTTACTTTCGCAACTCAGGTCCTCCTGGATCTGTACGACATGCGGTTCAATCACTTTGTCGATACTGGGAATGCACTTTCTGAGCATCGACACGTGGAACACATTGTGGATAGCGGACATCTCCTGAGGTAGCTCCAGCTCGTAAGCCACCTTGCCCACTCTGTTCAGGATCTTGTACGGTCCCACATATCGCGGACTAAGCTTTCCTTTCTTCCCGAATCGCATTACTCCTTTCATAGGAGCTACTCGGAGGAACACCAAATCTCCGACGTCGAACTCCAAAGGTCTACGTCTCTGATCCGCATAGCTCTTCTGCCGGCTCTGGGCAGTCTCTATTCTTTGGCGGATACTCTGTATGGCTCTGGTGGTGTCGTCGATGAAATCCGTCTGGAGTCCCATCTCTTTCTTTTCGCCACCCTCGTACCAACAGATTGGAGACCTACATCTCCGTCCATATAACGCTTCATAAGGTGTCATTCCGATAGTAGCTTGGTAGCTATTATTGTAAGCGAATTCCGCTAGACATAAGTATCGGCACCAGCTCCCTTTGAAATCCAGGGCACAAGCTCGTAGCATGTCCTCCAGTACTTGATTTACTCTTTCTGTTTGCCCATCAGTCTGAGGATGAAAGGCGGTACTGAAACGCAGCTTTGTGCCGAGAGTTTTATGAACACATTCCCAAAATTGCGATGTGAAGCGGCCATCTCTATCTGAAATGATGGTCTTGGGAATGCCATGCAGTCTGATGATTTCCTTAGCATACAATTGAGCCAGTTGCTCAATCGAATATGTCATCTTGATTGCTAGGAAATGGGCTGACTTCGTCAATCTGTCGACGATAACCCATATAGCGTCGTATCCATTTGTAGTTCGGGGAAGACCTGAGATGAAATCCATAGAAATGTCTTCCCATTTCCATTCTGGAATTTGGATCGGTTGCAGAACTCCTCCAGGCCTCTGGTGTTCCGCTTTGACTTGCTGGCAGGTCAGGCAGGTACTGACGTGCTGAGCTACATCCCTCTTCATACCGGACCACCAAAACCTCGTCTTCAGATCTTGGTACATCTTGGTGGATCCCGGGTGCATAGAATAGGGGGTTCCGTGAGCCTCCTCCAAAATCTTCCTTTGTAGTTCCGGATCATTAGGGATACAGAGTCGATCCCTAAGGTATATTACCCCATTATCGGCGATACGAAAATCATCGCCTTTGCCTTCAAGAATTTCCTGTTTAACCTTCTGAAGACTTGGATCACCATTTTGCTTCTCCAGTATGTCGTCGAATAGTGCCGGCATAATTGCCAGGGCTGAAAGTCGTCCGGAAATGACCTCGATCCCGTAGCTCATAATTTCCTTCTCCAGCGGTCGGGGCAATACTGATAAGGACATTAAGGTGGCACTAGACTTTCTGCTGAGTGCATCAGCCACCTTGTTTGCTTTGCCTAGGTGATAGAAGATCTCGCAGTCATAGTCTTTTATGAGTTCCAGCCATCGACGTTGTCGCATATTGAGGTCCTTATGAGTGAAGAAATATCGTAGACTCTGGTGATCCGTATAAATCTTACACTGTGCTCTATATAGATAGTGTCTCCATATTTTCAGAGCAAAGACCACGGCTGCCAATTCTAAGTCATGAGTGGGATAGTTCCTTTCATGTTCCTTCAGTTGCCTAGAGGCGTAGGCAATGACTTTACCATTCTGCATTAATATAGCTCCGAGTCCCAATCTGGAGGCATCGCTGTACATATCGAATCCCTTGTCATTTTCCGGAAGAGTCAGGATTGGAGCACATGTAAGTCTTCTTTTCAGCTCCAAGAAACTCTTCTCGCATTCGTCTGTCCATATATATTCCTTGTTCTTCTTGGTGAGAACCGTCATCGGTGCTGCGATTCTGGAGAAGTCTTCTATGAATTTCCGGTAATATCCCGCTAATCCGAGAAAACTCCTGATCTCGCTAGCATTCTTGGGCCTGCTCCAGTTACTGATGGCCTCAATCTTCTTCGGGTCAACCATGACTCCATCTTTGGAAATAATATGACCGAGAAAGGACACTTGGTCCAGCCAGAATTCGCATTTGGAGAACTTGGCATACAATTTCTGTTCCCGAAGAATCTGTAGTACTATCTTCAGGTGCTCGGCATGCTCTTCTTGATTTCTCGAGTAGATAAGGATATCGTCAATGAAGACGATCACAAACTTATCGAGGAAAGCCGAGAATACCTGATTCATCAGTTCTATAAACATTGCGGGAGATTGGTCACTCTGAAAAGCATCACGACGAACTCATAATGCTCGTATCTGGTTCGGAAGGCCATTTTCGGAATATCGTCTGGCTTGACATTTACTTGATGGTAGCCAGATCTGAGATCAATCTTCGAAAATACTGTAGCTCGCTTCAGTTGGTCGAATAGGTCGTCGATCCTTGGAAGGGGGTACCCAACATTGTCTACACATTGTTCAGGTTTTGAACTTCAGTAAATTACTTAACCATCATGTTCTTACCTATTCTTGATTGTCACGTTGTTTAGCGCTCTGTA
Organism: Boesenbergia rotunda; assembly: GCA_024364735.1. Taxonomy (NCBI): domain Eukaryota; kingdom Viridiplantae; phylum Streptophyta; class Magnoliopsida; order Zingiberales; family Zingiberaceae; genus Boesenbergia; species Boesenbergia rotunda. The sequence continues at coordinate 109,316 of JAGFNQ010004099.1, read as the reverse complement.
GTCGATACACAGGCGCATCGTGCCGTCCTTCTTCTTAACAAATAATACCGGAGCTCCCCATGGATAGTGACTAGGGCGAATAAATCCCTTGTCGAGTAGCTCCTGTAGTTGTCCGTGCAGTTCCTTTAACTCGGTCGGCGCCATACGGTAGGGTGCCTTGGAGATCGGATTTGTACCAGGAATCAGTTCGATTTCGAATTCAACCTCTCTGTCAGGGGCTAATCCTGGTAACTCATCCGGGAATACTTCTGGATAATGGCATACTATTCTGACATCTTCCAGCTTCTGGTCCGTTGCCTGTTCTGTACTGACCACATGTGCTAGAAAACCAGTGTATCCCTTGTCCAACATTTTTTGCGCCTCGAGAGCCGATAAGAATTTCCCGTTCTTTTCCTTGGCTCTCCAATAAATTCGAACATGGTTTCTGCCTCGGGCTGGAAGACCACTTTGCGTTTACGGCACTCGATGGAAGCACCGTATTTGCTTAGAAAATCCATACCCAGTATTACATCGAAGTCTTGCATGTTGAGTACTATCAGGTCGCAATAGAGTTCCCTTTCTGCGATTCTGATTGGTACGACACGCAACTGGTGGGTGGATGCCATTGTCTCTCCCGAGGGTAGGGTTGTTAAAAACTTGCAGTTTAGAACTTGTAAGGGTATGTCTATCTTCTTAGCATATATCATGGAAATGTAGGAATGCGTTGCCCCAGTATCAAATAAAGCAGTAGCATGCTGACTGTAAATAATTATCTGACCTGTGACAACGGTGGAAGCATTTGCCGCATCTTCTTTTGTTAGAGAGAAAACCCTGGCGTTCGTAGTAACCGGCGGGGCCTCCAATCTGCCTTGACTGATTTGAGGACCTTCCAGTGCGGCTTGCATATAGTGCAGCTATGCAGGGGTACTCTGGTACGGTATCGGCTGCTGAGAAGGTGCCGGGGCCTTGGTAGGACAGGTAAAGGCCTTGTGTCCCTCTTGTCCGCATATGAAGCATTTGTTTGTACCCTTGCGGCATTCCCCAGGATGATTGTTTCCACATTTTTCGCACGGATTGTACTTGGGCTTCTTATCTGCTGGGCCGCCTTTAGAATTGTTCCACTTTTTCTTGTCATTGCGGTTCCCTTTCCAGCTAGTACCCGCGTGCTGAGGCTTCTGCCCTCCTGAGGGGGCTTGGCTCTTGCTTTGCTGATTTATGTTGTTCAGATAATGCTCGGTGATCAAAGCACTGCTGAACAGCTCCTCGGCGGTCTGTGGTCTGTTAACTCCACCGGCCACGTTCAGAGCTATCTCCGGTCGTAACATCTTCAGCATAAGGCGGACCTTTTCTTTCTCCGTCTTGACCAACTCCGGACATAGGCGGGCCAGTCGGTTGAATTTCTTGACGGCTTCGCTGACGGACAGGTTACCTTGTCGGAATTCCATGAATTCATCATAATGTTTGTTGGTGACCTGTAGGTGGAAGAACTCCTCGAAAAATTCCATCTCGAAGTCTGTCCACTTCATCAGGTTCACGAGTCTCTTGGCCTTGACCCTTTCCCACCACATTCTGGCATTGCCAGAGAGGCAGAATGACGCACATTTTATCTTCTCGTGCTCCGGCCAATCCAGCAGGTCCATAGTACTTTCCACCGTCTTGAACCAGGCCTGCGCATCCCATGGCTCGCAAGCACTTGAGAAGGATTCCGACTTCAGCCTCTGCCACTGGATTAAATAGGCTTCCGGTCGCATTCTGGTGGCAGGGCCTGTCGGGGGTGCTGGCATAGCTGGGGGTGTAACTGTTACCACGGGCTGGGTTGGTGGTGGAGTAGCAGCATTTCCCTGTTGAGTCATCAATGTGTTTATGGTCTGCTGTTGTTCGGTGATCTGACGCTGGAGTTCTGCGACTATGTGTGTCAGGTCCGGCGGGGGTGCAGTTTCGTTTGTTCTGGTACTTCTTCTAGCCATGTTATCTTCACGAAATAATACATAGGCGATTATAAGGTTACTGTTATTTCCATTCATATACATCTTAAATCATTGTCATTACAAGGCATGATAAGGTATCTTCCCAATTTTATCCAAGGTAGAATCATGCTTCCATCATACATATCATGCATCATACTTGCATAATTCAGTTATCAATTTAAACATGAAATAAGGCAAGTATAGAATTTCTTATTTGGAAGTGGCAGGAGATAGGCTTGATGTGTGTGTAGTGAGATGACAGTGGGCTCTGATACCAAGCTGTAACGCCCGCCTCTTACCGTTAGGCGGCGCGTTACCTTTAACCTTTTTTTTTACTTACTTATATCATTGCGTATGAATCTAACATTGCAGCGGAAATGAAACACAACTAAAAGCATATGCAATGATAAGGAAGTAATAATATCATATAACATCTAATAGCATCCATACTTAAATAAACTCCAAAAGAACTAGCAAGTATCATGCATAAAGTAGCAACATATGTCTTATTAGAAATAAGAACTAAGTCTATAGATGACACTAAAGTGGATCGATCAGTCAAGTCACCACCACACACATTAGCCCTTCCTGCAACTGCCCATTCCTCAGAAATTTCTATGTTGATCTGCAACATAAGCAAATAAACTATAAGTATAAAACTTAGTAAGCTCTTTCCTACTCACTAAATCCGTACGTCGCATGCACTTTACAACATATAACATTTCATGGATGGCATAAAATTCATAAGGCACATAAGATACATGAAGACATATAAACATAGAACATGTGCATATCAAAACATTATGATGCTCTTTAGAAAACATAGTAAATAATACTTTAAAATCATATACATCATCTTCTTTGGGGTCCCCGGCTTTGTATCCATTCTTTTATTTGCGCGCATACCCCTATGTAGGATGCGAGATAGCTAATCCCGACCTACAGGGGTCTACATTCTAGGCTTACTATCTTTCAGCCTAGGGACAGCATCATCGGTAGTCCGGAATCATGGATCTTTTCAAGATCCGGTACAAGCCAATCTTTAAAGTAAAATACATACATGCATTCTTTTCTTTTCTTTCTTTCTTTCATATAGAACATGCATTCCTTTCTTTCTTTCTTTCTTTCATATTGCATGTACTATAGATATTCAATCATTGATAATCATAAGCATATTTTCATATATAGAACATGCATTCTTTCTTTTTCTTTCTTTCTTTCATATTGCACGTACTATAGGCATTCAATCATTCATAAACATAGGCATACTTTCATGGCATAATCATTAGCATAAATAGCAAGACATGGAAGGACCTTTCTTTTAACACATGTAAGTGAAGCAACCATCATGCTAGTTTCATCAATACATCATACATATAACATGCTTGTCTTAATCAAGGCAATATGTTAGTTTAATCTTTCTTTTCTCATCTTAATACATGCTGGCCGAAACTTCATAGCAAGGATATCAGAGCATAAAACCCACATAGCATTGGAATAAAGGCATACATTACAAAAGAGGTCATTTACAAATACACTGGTAGTCTAGACTTCACTAAACACTAGTTTAGGTGCATGAATTGTACTTGAACTTATTCTTAGCCTTTATTCTAGTAATTGGCCAAAATTCATAGCATGGATAACATAGTATAAAAGTCATATAATCATGGAAATAAAAAACATACGTTACACATGGAATCATATACATGCACAAGGGTAGTCTAGGCTTCATTGAACACTAGTTTAGGTGCATGTTTTGTGCTTGAGCTTATTTTTAACCCTTATCCCAGTATTTATCCGAAATTCACAGCTAGATAACATGGCATGAAAGTCATCCAATCATGGAAATAAAACATAATTTACATGAGAGATCATTAGCATGTACAAGAGTAAACTAATCTTCACTAAACCTTAGTTTGGGTGCATGAATCGTACTTGCAGTTATTCTTAACCCTTACCCTTGTAATTTGCCAAAATTCACAGTATGTATAACATGGTATAAAAGTTCATATAACATGTAAACAAAAACATATTTTACCATTAAGGTCATATACAAGCATAAAGGTAGTCTAGGCTTCATTAAACACTAGTTTAGGGGCATGCTTTGTACTCGAACCTATTCTTAACCCTTATTCTTGTAATTTGTCGAAACTCACAATAGGGATTTCATAGCATAATCATTCACATAACATGGGAATAAAAGCATATTTTTCATAAGAATTCATTCACAAGTGCAAAAGTAATTTGTACTTCACCAAACTCTAGTTTAGGTGTATGATCTAGAGTTCTACTTGGATTATCATGCATATGGGTACATGTAACATTTTTCTAAACATCAATACATAGAATGGAGCATGAGTTTAGGCTAAACAACTTAGATAAGGTACTAACCCTAAGGTATAAATTATTTTCATCATGAAATAAAACACCCAATCACATGCATATCACTTGATTTAACTATAACTTCATGAAGGTCTATAAAAATCTATTTTAAGACATAATTTAAGGTCCCTTGGCTGAATGTTACAGGGGTCCCTTATCATAGATTCCACAAAATTTCTTGGCCTAAAACATTTATATAGCAAGGAAACAATCATTAAAACAATAGCCTACTTCATGCATCAACATATATCCATTTCATGACTTGGCCGAATTCTTCCAAGTCCTTTACATCATGGAGGGCATTCAAACACCATGTATCCATCATATATTCATTACAAAAAGGTAGTAACAATTTCATGAACTCTTCCTTTAAGTTTTTGGACATAGAAAAAAGGGGGGTAACCCTTTATGGCCGAAACTTCCCTCAAGATTTTCTTCCATTCTCTTTCACCCAACATCACAAGCAAACATAAAAATCATAAAAACACATAAAAAGCCATTATGTTGCAGGTGAGGGAGTCTTACCACTTGTGCTTATGTTCCCAAAAGATCTCCAAATTTTGGAGAAGAAAAGACCTCTTAAACTCTAGCACTCGTCTTGTTCTTCTCTTCTTTTGGTCTGGTTTTCTCTAGGTGGTGAAAGACTTGAAAATGGCAGCAAGGGGCAGAAAGGATTTTGGTGAGGAAGAGGAGGAAGGGGAAGAGTTTGGTGGAGAGAAAAGGGGGGGGGGGGGGTTTCTTGGCCGAAAATGCCTTAGGCATTTCCTCCTCTTCATGGCCTTTTATGGTGAGTAAAGAGGCAAGCACCTCTTTAATGGTGTCTCTTCAATTTTTTTTGTGTCTCTTCATCTTCTTTCCCACTTATCTACAATTTCCCATCCTCTTCTAATAGCATAATTATCACCCACATTCACCATATATCAAGAAGGTGCTTAATATCTTCTTTATTCGCAATTTCCCCCTTTAAATTCATAATTTTATTCTTGGCCACGTGTTCAATTATTACATCGTTCTAGAGGTAAATTTTGGGCATTACAAAAGGGACTCAGGCACCTGTCCAGGATAATGTTTTACCGAAATAGCGGATATAGTTTTTGCCCGGTACGCTGCAATGATGGCACCTGAGAGGCCATTCAAGCGCCGAAGTCAGTACTATAAAAAGTGGTCGAGTGCAGCAGTTCATGACAACAATTCAAAGATGACAATCAGTTTCTTCTTATGTGTGCTGCACAACCGAAGTTTCGATAAAGGCTGAAACACCGTCTAACTCTCTGAACAAAGATCTTCCTTTCATTTCAAATGTCAGTATAATTGTTTTGCTTTTATTACACACTTCAGTTCTGTAATTTGTAATATTCTTGCGATTATTAGTATTGCCGAAAGTAAATGATCAAGGATCGTGGGCCTTACAGTAAGAGCCGGTCAAAACTCTGAAGCAAGTAAAATCAACCTGAGTTAGTGATCATGCTATGTTTTATTTTCCGCTGCTTCCTATCTCTCTCTAACTCTGATGCTTATTCTAACTTAAAGATTCTGTTGTGTACTCTATCATCGTTAAGTTTTAAAATCAGAAGTTTTGTTAAGTGATATTCACCCCTCCCTCTATCGCTCAATCTTAATCCTATAATTGGTATCAGAGCGGGGACTGCTCAATTTTGGTGAAACCACCACTTAAGCACTTTTCGGATTTTCCGTTGTTTTTTTAAAGAGGGGGCAATTTTGTCATCTTTCTAAAGTTTTCTTCATTGTGTTTTTTTAACTCGAGAATGGTGCAATCACCACTCGAGCGCATTTCTTTTTTGTCTCACTCTGCTAATCCAAGATAAAAGTCTTGATACATTGTTTTGTTTTTTATTTTTGCAAGTTCAAATTTCTCTCTTCTATCATTATGTCCTTGCAAGAGGGCTACAGTATTGCTCGCCCCTCTCTTTTCTCTTGGGATGACTTCGGCTATTGGAAGAGTTGGATGAAACTCCACCTGAAAAAACAGATGAACATGTGGATAATAATCCAAACCGGATTTGACTTTCCAAGAGACGAGCAATGGGTGGTACTGAGCTATGACATATGGGATGTCGCTGCCAAAAAGAAAATTGAAGCTGACGCAAAGGCAACACAGACTCTCCAATATGGACTTACAAAGGAGGAGCTTAACCACGTCGACCCCTTTAGCAGCACCAAAGATGTAACACCCCACTAAAATTCCCTTCAATATTATCCCTAATATTGAGTATAATTGCATGAATAATAGCCATATTGAGTATGATTCATGAATGATAGTTAGAGTTGTGAGAATTTTAGTAGTGTAAGTGTTAATAGGCCTTATATGGGCTCTAAATGGTGGAAATTCCTAACGGGTCTTAAATAGCACTTGTTAGTTATCCTAATGGGCCCCATGAGGTTAAAAGAAATAACACATCATGTAATGGGCCTTACTTTAGATGGGCTTGCAAAAGAATATAAAAAAAAAATGAAATGAGGTAGGTGCCAAGAATCTAACCTTGGACCTTAGAGATGTTATAAGTCTTAAGCATGCATATGTACCCAATTCACCTAGCAAGGGAGTGCTATTAGAAGGATAAAGGAAATTGTAGATAGGTGTAAGGATAAGGGAGATGAAAAAGCACCATGGAGGATGAAGAGTCATCATGGAAGGTAAAGGGGTCACTATGGAAAGTGAAGAGGCATACCTCTTCATTTACTATAAGAAGATGAGGGAAGAAAAAATGCCATAAGGCATCCCTCCTCCTCATTGTCGAAACCACCAAGCCCTCTCTCCATCAAAAAAAAAAAAAATTCTCTCCAAGAAGATCTAGTGAAGGCTTTGTGTTTGTGAAGCAAAGGAAGAGCCAAGGAACAAGAAGTTCTTCTTTCTCCTCCTAGGTGATATATTGTTTGGAAATCTTTAGCACAAGGGTATGACTCCCCTCACCTACAACATAATAGTTCATATATGTTTTGTTCATGTTCTTGTATGTTCTTGTGATGTATTGCTAAAATCGTGAAGTTTTTTCCCCATGAGCAAGTTTCGGCCAACATGAGTTTTTGGGCCTAGGATTGTGTTTGATGCTATCTAATGACTCCAATGTTTTCTTGATGTTAAGTTATGAGTTATGATGAAAAAAAAGATGAAGCAAAAAGAACCCTTAAAAGTTTAGGCCAAGGCTCTCAAGAAGCCATAGACTTTTTGGCCATAAGAAGATGTTTGGATTCTTTTTGACTAGCTAACGGATTTTAATTCCTTGTTAATGTTTGTTTGAGGGTTTTATATATATTTTAGGTCATGTTTCCCCTCTGAACATGTTCAGTTAATACCCTAAATAAGGGCAAAAAAATGAGTTAAAGATGCCATGTTATTTGCTAATGCTTCCTAGTGTTAGAGTATGTATTATATGCATGTTGTATGAATCAATTGCTTTTGTTTTTGTCATTTTCATGTTGATATGAACCTTAGAAATTTCTGATCAGTTTCTTAAATTGGGATTTAGGATGAGTTAAGGTCACTACCTCAGTTGATAATGTCCCTTTGTAGTAGGATATTCATTGTATGCATGTTGTATGAGTTGTGTGATATTGTGTTGTGTTTTATGCCATGATAACCCTATCTAAATGTTTTGACCAATAGAATATATGTTGAATTAGGGTTGAATTAAAGGTATCCATGTTTCATTATGCCATGATAGGGGTTAAGGTCACTACCTCACTTGATGATGTCTCTTTGTAATAGGATATTCAATGTATGCATGTTGTATGAGTTGTGTGAAGTTGTGTTGTGTTTTTATGTCATGATAACCCTATCTAAATGTTTTGACCAGTAGAATATATGTTGAATTAGGGTTGATTAAAGGTATCCATGTTTCATTATGCCATGATAGGGGTTAAGGTCTCTACCTCACTTGATGATGTCTCTTTGTAATAGGATATTCAATGTATGTATGTTGTATGAGTTGTGTGAAGTTGTGTTGTGTTTTTATGCCATGATAACCCTATCTATATGTTTTGACCAGTAGAGTATATGTTGAATTATGGTTGAATTAAAGGTATCCATGTTTCATTATGCCATGATAGATAGAAAAAATGGAACAAGTTCCCTAGGTGTATTATCCTTAGTTTTAAATTGAACATTATGTGTTTTTATGAATCATGAATGATAAGTGGGCATGCTATGAATTTTCTTACCATGAAATTATGTTTTCACCATGCCATGTTCATGCTTGAAAGTTATGATGATATTTATGCTTTGAATGTATGCCCATGACATGTATGATATTATGAATAAAAGAATAGCTAAAGGGCAATTTCTATGAAATGAAAAGAAATGATGAACGCTATGCCAAAGAGCAATTGCTATGGAAAGAAAAGGAATCATGTATGCTATTTTATTTTATGTATTGGCTTGTACCAGATCTTGAAATAGGTCCAAGGGATGGGTACTTAAGCAAGGCCCCGATTCTAGACTACCGTATCTGTCCCTAGGCCCAAGGTTGCCTAGTACCTTAGTAGGTCGGGATTAGCTACCTCGTACTCTACTAAGGGATGCGCGCAAATGATGAATGGGTACAAGCCAGAGATCCCAATGATGATGATATGTTAATGTTCAAGTATTATATTATATATATTTTTCAAAGAGCATCCTTAATGTTTATGCACATGTTTATGTTTAATGATATTGCATATGTTATGTTTAATGTTTATGCACGTGTTTATGTTTAATGATATTGCATATGTTATGTTTAATATTTATGCACATGTTTATGTTTAATGATATTACATATGCTATGTTTAATGTTTATGCACATGTTTATGTTTAATGATATTGCATATGCTATGTCTCATGTTTATGCACATGATTATGTTTTAAAGATTATGCGAATGTTAAGTGCTTTAAGTACTTACTCATGCCATATGTCCCCAATAACGACACACATATTTATGTTTTAAGTGTTTATGCTAATGTGCTTAGATGCTTTAAGTATTTATTCATGTTATATGTTTATGTCAAATGATGTAGATTTCTACTTATATGTGTTGTACGGATTTTGTGAGTAAGCAAGGAGCTTACTAAGCATTTTATGCTTATAGTCTACCTTATTATGTTGCAGATCAAACTAAAGGTTTCTAAAGAAGGGGAAGCAGCAGAAGGGCATGTGTGTGTGTGGCAGTGACTTGGCAGAACGATCCTACTATTGTCTTTACTCTTATTTATGGACTTAATGTTGCTACTTATAAACTACATGTGTTAGTTTTTATGTTTATGCTTACTACTTGTTGGAGTTGAAGTTCTCTATGATATACATGCTTAATGTAGAACTATATACTCTCTTGTTAAATATGCTATGCTATGATTCACATGCTTAAAGTAGTTTAGTTAGAAAGAAACTTATCCAATTCCATATGTTCATGATTTAGTATTATTTCCGCTGCTATATTTACACTTCATATGCAATAATGTATGAAAAAAAGTAACGCGTCGCTCACGTAAGGGGCGGGCGTTACAAAAGAACTCTAGAACAAGCTGATAGAACTTCACGAAGGAACCTCCGACACTAAGGTGAGTCATCATGATCTATTGTTAAATAAGCTTTGTAATCTAAAAATATAGGATAGAGAAATTGCTTCCCAACTGCATGACCTGATTCAAGAATTCATCAACAGACTCCACATCATCAGACACAAGATTGAGAATAGGGACTTAATCAGGTATACGTTAAATTTATTCCCTATAAACTCACTGTGGGCATCTATGGTTGATGCCTACAAAGTTTCTAACGATCTTTCAAATATAAAATTAGATGAATTATTTGGTGAATTCGAATTACATTAACAGATTAATGGTTCACTTGTAGAGACAGGTGTGACTTTGATTGCAGGTAAAACTAAGAAATAGGCACCTAAACCAGAACCGGATTCTAACTCGGAATCCAAAGAGGAAGAGCTGGTGGAGCATGTGAACGTCATCCGGAAGTTGTTCAAAGCTCAGAAGGCTCAGAAGAAGAAGAAGAAGATGGGACAAAGGACGATCCGACTAAACCGAAGAACAAGGCAGATCTCACTTGTTATGGGTGTGGGAAGAAGGGACACTTCAAGTCCGAATGCCCGAACGTGAAAGAGACAAAGAAGCAATGGAGGAAGAAGGTGTTGCAAGCAACCTGGGATGAGTCGTCTTCGGAATCGGATGAGAATGAATCAACGCTCTCCAACCTCCTCGTCTTAACGGCTAAAGATGATATCAACATCGACTCCGAATCGGACAATGAAACGGAGCATGAAACTGTCTCACTGTCGGAAATAGGTCGGCTTATGATAACGGGTTTCATTGAATCGGAGCTTTACGAATTGATTTCTTACTTATCTCGCAAACTGGCTATGTCAAATGACCGGGTCAAGTCTCTCCAAGAGGAGGTAAAACTCCTTAAGGAAGAGACCAGCTCAAGTCCTTTGACTGAGTAAGTTCAGGAGGAAACCTCAACTCAGGTCCAAAGACATGAGGAAAATAATTCCTCCCTGAAAGCTCAAGTCAAAGAACTTAGAGCAGATTTGGAACAATTTACCCTAGGTTCCAAGAATCTTGATATGATTCTTGGAAAAAAAGAAATATGTTCTAAATCGATCTAGAATTAGGTTTAAATCCAATTCGGGAGTTAGGCCCTACTTTTCAGTAATTAACCGCTCTAGCACCTGAGTCCAAGCATGGGTCCCCAAACTAAGCTTGACTAATCAAGCCAGACCAAATCAATATTAGATTCCCAAAGATCATATTTATTACATAGATAGACCATATCGAGGATATGATCTAGGGGGAGCTAATAAAAGGACTATTTATGTGGTTAGATAGTTTTTTTTATTGAATACCTTACTTGATGCTTGTTTATTTTTTTACAAATTATCATGCTTAGGATTAGAAATAGTTAGTTAAGGACTAGATCTGATTGAAACTTGCGCAACCTACTATTGGGGTGGGGCGAGCTAATAGTACGTTAGGAAAATCGTCTAGGGAGTCAAATAGGAGAAGATGTTTCCTATTTGGCATTCTTAGACCGATGGAACTAGCTGAAGCTACCTCGCCACATCCTCGACTAGTTAGACCAAGGTTTCTGAATGAGGAATTTAAAAATACTATTTCATTATGCGGCTTTGTCTAGGAACGGGTTGTTGATCCAATAAGGCTAAGGCCAAAGAAGACCCCTGTGCCTCACCAAAACCTGAAAGCCAAATATTGAAAATTATTTTTAAATTACTAATTCTTAAATCTGAATTTAACTCAAGGCTCAATCATATCTTAGACTTAGCCTAATTTCAAGATAAAATTGAAAGAATCTCATAAAACAAATAAGGATCCCTATTTTGTCCAATAGAAATGGGTGATATGTTTAGGGTTTAAAGTAAATCTAACCCAATCAATTGAAGCAGCTAAACCAACTTGTCACTAAGTTGGTTAGCCCAAACTAAAATGGATTAAGATTTTGAAATTGTTTGTGCTTGCAAATTAAAACATTAATCTTTCTCTTTCGAATCTTTTTAACTTAAATTTCTCCAAATCTTACTGACCCAACCCAGGCGCCCAACCGTGACCCGACGCGGTTGCCGCTCGTCTCCACGTGCCTTCCCAAGATGCTGTTAGGATGTATACTAAAAGCCTTACTTTTATATAGACATCTACATTTTGAAAGAGAATCACATGATCACTGTTTGCATATATAAATTAGTTATGTGCATATTGTCTAATACTTTACATGTAGATAACATGGTGTGTGGTGTCACACAGAAGATCATGCTATCAGTTCCTTGTAAAGTATAATTAGAGACTCACAACCGAGATGGATTTGGACAAACCATCGGGATGGTTGTAGTGTAATTTGATATTGGTTTATCTTGACCATAGAATTACACTAGTGCACTTTGTGTGTATTGAGTAGGACCGACATAGAGGTGATTCAATATATACTAACTTTATAATTGAATCAGATCAGTTATTATAGAGTACATGCTCTTAATCCTGATATAATAACGGGCACATGTACTTAATATTTATTTCTTTGATTTACCAATGGGCGAGATTTATTTGTTAAATCGATAGGCCCGGTAAGTTGAGAAATAATATTATTTACATGGTGTGTCGTTGATTATAGAAGGAAACAGTGTCCTGGTGAGTCGGGTTGATGATGTCCCCTTGAGGAGCTCATAAAATTCATCATGTTAAATCCTGCAGGTGGAGTTGGTCCGACATGATGGTAAGGTTGAGTGGTACTACTCAAGGAGTTAGATGTTAATTAATTAAATTGTCAGTAATTTAATTAATTAATAGATATTCGATATCATAAACATAGGGAGATTCTTGTACTCATAATAGATGGAGCTTATATTTAAATATGGGGTTGGTGAGGTAGATCAATGAGGATCCTTTAGTGGAATGGATTTTCATTAATGGATCTGGCCTTAATCCATTAGGTGGCCAAGACCCAACTCCTCCTCATGGTCCCTATTGTAGCCCTATATATATCCCATGGTGTCATGTGACCAAGGCATACCATCCAAGATAACCCTAGAACCTCTCTTTCTTTTCTCTCATCTTCTCTCTCTCCTAGGGCAACTTGCGGCGCCGACTTAAGGAGGAAGAAGGGGCTCGGTGAGGGTGGAGGAAGAGCTTTGGTTTCTTCTTCCTCCCTTGGTTCCCTTCTCCTTTCCTCCTCAAAGGGTGTGCATAAGTTAGGAGGAGGAGAAGTGGTCGTTGGCGGCACTTCTTTGAGCATTGAAGTTGGTCAGCGGCAAGGAGAAAGAAAGAAGGAGAGTTGTGGTTTGGATTGGGTTGTAAAGAGACTTCATCTCTTCTTCTTCTTCTTCTACTCCTTCTTCTTCATCTAGTTCTCCCCTTCCTCTTCGACATGCGTGAGCTGGGAGCGAGGAGGAGGGGTGGCGCATGCAACCAAAGCAAGGGCTTTGGCAGGCGGCAAGAAAGAAGGGTCCCTAGGGTTTCAGCCAAGCTAGGGAGAAGAAAAAAGGTGCCTTGGTGACTTTGGTTCTTGGTAGATCATTGTCCACATGACGTCCAAGAAGGAGAGGGTCATACAATAGAAGATTGCAAGGTAAACAAAAGGTATATCGTCTCTCATGGCTCCTTTGATCTTGTTTGTTCTCATTTAATTAATTGTTTGATTATTGTTCATCATTTTATGTTGATAATAATCTTAGACCGCGATGATAAACACAAAAATCGATGATCCACTCATCATCTATTCCTCGACTAATCGGTTGGACGAGATTGATTGATAGAACAACACATTTGTTCAAGCGATCACTCGAATCGGTTAGCACGATGATGAGACGGTCGTTTGGGAGATTGTTCTCCATTCGGATAAAAATTTTAATCCATGGACATGGAGAGGTTTCCCATACGCGACCCGGAATCTCCGTGGGGAAACCCAACAGACGCACCCCTGATTTTGAAAAACCAGGGGCGGTATCGCTATCTAGGGCAACCTAGTCAACTCTGGCGCATGATATTAAGACACCCTAACCCAACTCAGGCGTCCGGCCGACCCTTATATAAACCCCTCCAGCCGCACCAAACAGAAGCCCACCGTGGGCTCTCAGGCACCTAAATCCTTTCTTTTCTTCAACTTTCCCGTGTTTTCTCTCTCGAATCGCTGCCTAAACGAAGCGAACATCCTAGGGTCGTCATTTCTTATTATCGACATGCCTCAATGACGGTATAATAGAAAGCCTACCTTTATTGCCTTTTTATTTCTTTGTTCTTACTATTACTATGTTCCTGTTAAATTAGCACACGTCGCATAGCTAAAGCCGGACACGCTACCCTGCCGAGTATAGACCCCAGATTCCCTTCCTTAGATCTTCAGGACCTCTTCGAACTATCCACCTATCTACCACTAGACTATCACTACCTTCACAAGAACTTCTTTGAGACCTACTGTCCTTTCGCTATGGGTGCTATCTGTTGGGACCGGGTGTATGTTGACATGGATGCGGGTTCGAAATTTTAAAATTAATTACGTGCAGCGGAAGATTTAGCATAAATAATTTCCCAAATTATTTAACCACACATCTAAGCATGCAACCTTATATTGTGTAGACATGATCATACATTTAAAAATTTGTAGAAAGTAAACTAATTTACATATTACCTCGCGTAACTCGAAGGAAGGGACGAGATCCAACCGTAAGCGTCCCTTAGAAGCTTCGCCTCTATTCGCGTCCACGCCGAGTTTTCTTCGGGATGACTTCGCAAAGCCACGTGTTTCTTGCCGACAAGAACTACTAGATTCTCCAAAAGCACGACAAGAATACCAAGAGAGAGATGGGAAGACTAACCACCAAACGAAGAACGGAATCAAGATTTCGGGGAGGAAGGAGTCGCGTCCGCTTCTTCTTCTTCTCACAGTAGCTGCTTGGTGGATGAAGCTCACGGCAACAAAGGGAGTGTCTCTAGGGCCGGCGGCACTAGAGGAGGGAGAGAGAGAGAGGGAGAGAGAGAGGGCTTATTCCTTGATCTCTTAGATTTATTTCCAAGCCTTGCCTTGGTTCTTTTATATAGTAGCCTCTCAATCGCCAAGTCTCCTTTTTATGGAATAAATTTTCATAAGAAATTTATCATATAAATTTTTCTATGATTTATTCCATCATACCAAGTTTTTATCATAATTTAATTTATAATAAAAACAACCATGTCTCCCTTTTTTTTATTATGGAATAAATTTTCACAAGAAATTTATTATATAAATTTTTCTTATCATGGAAAAATCAATTCATAATTGATTTTATAAAATAAAATAAACTATTCAAAGTTTATTTTAATTTCCATGAAAATAATAAACTAAACTTCGGTTTATAAAAATTTATATATATTATCCATAATTTTATAAAACAAACCACGCTCGGTTTATTTTATAATTTGAACCAAACAATTTAGTTCTCCCCTTTTAATGTGGCCGGCCAAACAAAGAGGGTGGGGACCCTCTTTGGCCGGCCAAACCCAAGCCTATACCATACGAATTAAACTCATTTAATTCGTCCAATAAGTCTTCAAAAGACTTAGCCATTTTATGCTTCCGATGCGTCTCTGAAAAATTCAGATTCGACTTATCTCTCTTGATCGGAAAATCTAATTTTTAACTCGTTTTAAATCCCTCGGATTACTCGTAGTGCGTGTGACTAAATAGGCTTTCGATTTATGTTGGCCGTCTATAATTAACCAATTATAGAACGATCATGAGTGGCACCTAGTAGTACATCATGATCTCCAATTAATCGAAAGATCAACGGTTGACCTCAGAAATAATTCTGAAACCCTTCAGCAGCTATAATGAATCGTGCCCCATTCCCTTCACCGTCTTATACCCACTTGGTTTAGGACATGGTCTATGTGTGTCAGTCCCCACTAGGCTGACTATGTCACACCTAGCCCAAGTAACGTTTTCTCGTCCTACGGATTCTAATTACTCTTATGTATCTAAGAGATTCATACTCTGAACATGTCATGCTCTGGCCAGAGGCTTCGAGTAACAATCCGACGATAGGCCTTGGGTATACATCTCCTCGCAAGGAGTGGTGAATCCTTTATAGGCTGTTCAAACATCTTCGGGCACTTCGGCTTATACCCAATCATCCTGGGTCCACACCTCCTTGGAGATGCTTGCTTAAGATGTCAAAGTATAAGTCTCCATGACCAAGATGACTTGAACACCGCAAGTCAAAGGAACATCGCACTTATGCTGCAATAAGAACTTCACTGACATGTCTATATGTAGACTACCATATGAAGTTTTACAGCCAGTCACTCCAATGAACTAGTTCCCTTAACTAGCATTCATGTTTATCTCCGGACATCCCAATGTCACCAACTTGTGAGAATCAGCTGATTAGAGAATAACCCATGCTAGTCTCAACAGAATTGATAGTGTCCGTTTTTATCAATTCATCTACTAGGGACAATTTCAATACTTCACAATTGCACATGTAGAGATAATCACTAGTTGTGAATTCATCACAAATTCTCTCATGCTGTGAATTGTATTGCGGACATCACATTTAAGATCTCAATCAAATACATAAACATGTATACTCAAATAGTGAATATTCATTTATTAAAATAAATGATTATAATCATAAGGCGATTGCCTTAGGACACTTTTCTCATATCACTAACAAACTCCCACTTGGACTAATGTCAATCGCTACGGTATCCAATACCACAGGCTCTAACATGACCTTCAAACTTGCTTTCAGGCAAGGCCTTAGTTAAAGGATCCACTAAATTCCTTTCAGTGGGAATTTTCTCAATTTGTATATCATTCCTACTTATAATCTCTCTGATCAGATGATAGCGGCGAAGCATATGTTTGGATCGCTGATGAGACCT
The DNA here is from genome assembly GCA_024364735.1 of Boesenbergia rotunda. Lineage (NCBI taxonomy): Eukaryota > Viridiplantae > Streptophyta > Magnoliopsida > Zingiberales > Zingiberaceae > Boesenbergia > Boesenbergia rotunda. The sequence goes on along the minus strand of JAGFNQ010004099.1, from coordinate 92,612 downwards.
TGGTTCCTTTGCTTATGTAATAGCTCCATTGTTGTCACAATAAATCGGTATTGCTTCATCAATGGTTGGAACCACACCAAGTTCTGAGACGAACTTCTTGATCCAGACTGCTTCCTTGCTGCTTCCGAAGCTGTAATATTTTCCCCTTCCGTGGTAGAATCTGCTACGATGTCTTGCTTGGAACTCTTCCAACTTATTGCGCCTCCATTCAAAATAAATACGTATCCAGACTGAGATTTGGAGTCATCCTTATCTGTCTGGAAACTGGCATCTGTATACCCACGTATTACCATATCACCTTCTCCATATATTAGGAACATATCCTTAGTTCTTCTTAAGTACTTAAGGATTATCTTGACAGCCGCCCAATGATCCATTCCTGGATCAGACTGGTATCTGCTTGTGAAGCTCAGAGCATACGATACATCGGGCCTAGTACATAACATAGCATACATGATAGATCCTATCGCGGATGCATAAGGAATCTTATTCATGCAAATCCTCTCGTCTTCTGTGCGCGGACACATAGACTTTGAAAGGTTGATCCCATGCCTGATGGGAAGGTAACCTTTCTTGGATTCCGACATGCTAAACCTTTTTAGCACTCGGTCTATATATGTAGACTGCGAAAGACCAAGCAACCATTTTGATCTATCTCTATAGATTCTAATCCCAAGGATATAGGTTGCTTCTCCCAGGTCTTTCATGGAGAAAGTTTTGGACAACCAAATTTTAACTGACTGTAAGACTGATATATCATTTCCTATAAGTAATATGTCATCGACATATAACATTAGGAATACGACTGCACTCCCACTAACCTTCTTGCACACACAAGGTTCGTCAGGATTTTGTGAGAAATTAAACTCTTTGATTGTCTCATCAAAACGGATGTTCCAGCTCCTGGATGCTTGCTTTAGTTCATATATGGATCGTCGAAGCTTGCATACTTTGGTTTTATCAACCGTTGTGAAACCTTCAGGTTGTATCATGTATACATCCTCAAGTAGGTTTCCATTAAGGAAAGCTGTTTTCACATCCATTTGCCATATCTCATAATCATAATGAGCTGCTATGGCCAGGAGCATCCGAATGGATTTAAGCATAGCTACTGGCGAATAAGTTTCGTCATAATCAATTCCTTATTTCTGACGATATCCTTTTGCCACTAATCTAGCCTTAAAGGTAACAACATTACCTTCCATGTCAGTTTTCTTCTTGAAAACCCACTTGCACCCTATGGGCTTAATCCCTTCAGGTGGGTTAACCAAGTCCCATACTTGATTTTTGTACATGGAATCCATTTCCGTCTTCTTGGCTTCAAGCCATTTATCCCTTTCTGAATTATTCAGAACATCTTCATAATTGATAGGTTCGTCATTGTTAATGAGTAACACGTCGTTCGATTGACTTATGAGAAATCTGTATCTCTCTGGAATATTGCATGTCCTATCAGACCTACGAAGAAGTGGTATTGTTTTAGGTTCAACTGATAGCTCATCATTATGAGTTATCGGTTGTGGGTCTAGACTAGGTGTCTCTATAATGTCTATTGGAGTTTCTTGATCTTCTTCAAGTTCAATGCTACTCCCACTATTTTCTTGTAAAAGAAATTCTTTTTCTAGAAATACAGCATGGCTTGAAACAAACACCTTTTGTTCCAAGGGATGATAGAATTGGTAACCCTTCGTTTCCTTAGGGTATCCAATAAATAGACATTTATCAGACTTAGCATCCAATTTGTCTGATATAGTCCGCTTTACATAAGCAGGACAACCCCATATTTTAAGGTGAGTTAAATGAGGTTTCTTACTATTCCACGTCTCATATGGAGTAGTAGAGACTACCTTGGTCGGGACTCTGTTTAGTAAGTAAACAGCTGTCTTAAGCGCATAGCCCCAAAAAGATTTTGGAAGAGTTGCATGATTTATCATAGATCTAACCATGTCCATCAAGGTTCAGTTACGCCTCTCAGATACACCATTATGCTGTGGTGTATATGGCGGAGTCCAATGAGACAATATCCCATTGTCCCTAAGATAATCTTGAAACTCTTGACTCAAGTATTCACCACCCCGATCGGATTGAAGTATCTTAATACTTTTGCCAAGCTGTTTCTCTACTTCACTTCTGAACTCTTTGAATTTCTCAAAAGCTTCAGATTTGTGTTTCATTAAGAACACATATCCGAATCGTGAGTGATCATCAATAAAGGTAATGAAGTAGCTATATCCTCCTTGTGCAAGAGTTGATATTGGTCCACATACATCAGTATGTATTAGACCAAGCAATTCTCCCACTGGTTTACCTTTTCCGGAAAAGGGTAATTTAGCCATCTTGCCTTTTAGGCATGATTCGCATGTATCAAATGAACCGGGTTCAAATGATTCCAGAATTCCACATCGGTGTAATTTGGTCATGCGTTTCTTGCTTATATGGCCAAGACGACAATGCTACATGTAGGAGTCTATTTAATTATCTATTCGAGCACGTTTGTTGCTAACTTCGATATTGAAAATGTCACCGGATAAATCTAACGTGTAGATACCATTGCATAAAGTTCCGGTCCCATAAAGAATACCATTTAAAGTTATGTAACAGCAATTGTTACTAAAAGTTAAATGGTAACCCTTTGCATTCAAGCATGAAATAGCTACAATGTTCTTTATTAACGAAGGAACAAAATAACAATTATCCAATTCTAAGACAAGTCCAATAGGGAGCTTTAGCAAATATGTTCCGATGGCAATAGCAGCAATCTTTGCTCCATTTCCAACTTGCAAATTCGCTTCTCCCTTGACGAGTCTTCTTCTATTCCTTAGCCCCTATATGTCATTACATATATGTGAGCTACACCCAGTATCAAGTACCCAGGTGTACGAGGAAATAGAGTGGCATTCAATAACGAAGATGCCTGAAGAGGATGGGGCATCAGATGCCTTCTTCTTCAAGGACTCAAGATAAACCTTGCAGTTTCTTCGCTAGTGGCCCTCCTTGCCACAATGATGGCAAGTGCCTTTTGGTGCTTTTTCAATCCTTTTGTCCTTAGTTAACTTATTGGTGTCCAAAATCGAACGCAAATTCAGAGAAGACATGATCAAGTGATTATCCTAGAAATACAAATTGTGGTTATGTGATGAGAATGATAAAGAATGCATCAATATACATTCATTAAATCCTATTTATTTTTTGAATTGAATAACCCTTTTTATCAATTCGGGAGATCGTAGGAACATCTCCAAATAAGTTGATATTCATCCATAGATAAGAACAACCATAGCTGGGGCCATCAAGTTATTCTTAGCTATGAAGGTAGGTAATTATACCGATTACATATTACATATATGTAACTATCACATTATGCTATCAACTAATTGAATGTTTGCATAAATCATTGGGTTGTTAACTCATTAACAAGTATGCAATAATATACATAGCACCCAACTGCACCTCTCTTTACATCGACCTTGGCTGTGGCACAATAAATCGATGCTCCAAGCTTAAGGCTAACCCATTAATCAAGAAATAGTTTTAATATGGTTGGAGCTCATTCAACCGTTTAGTCAGGCTTGGATGTGTCCAACAACCAAATCTAAGGATTGACCTCTGACTCCAACTATATTAATCATAAACTAATTCCATAGTTTGAACATGTTGAGGTTCAAGCCGGGCATGGATATGTCCATCAACCCAAACGAGAAACAAAACTCCGGTTCTAACCATATTAATGGAAGGTGTTGGCCTTAATATTTTGTAAGGGGTTTTGGGTCTCATCCTTTTCTTTTATGCACATTCATGACATATAATTATGTCATGTTCTAACGATTTCCTTAATAAAGTATGTATGTGACTTAATTTATCAAGTCTCATTAATTGAATTAGGAACTGGATCTCCTAATTCTAATTTCATACTTTATTCAAGGAATTGTTTTGGGAAATAATTTCCTAAATTATCATAATCAATTTCAGAATTAATATGTTTAAGACTTTGATTTCTCTAAATCAAATCTTATTAAATTAAGAGACAGATTCCCTTAATTCAACCACATATTATTTTCATAAAAATCTTATTTAAGGAAATATACTCTATAGGAAACAATTTTCCTAATTAATTTTGGAGACAATAATATGTAAGAGCATCACCTCATAAATCAAATAAGAAAATTATGGTTTGAGAATCACCTCAAAAATTTCCAAGATTTGATCACATATTTTATTTATGAAAAATTAATATCAATAAATAACTTAATTTGGACGGCTCCCCGAGGCTCAATCCAAAATAAGAATTTATTGATAATATAATTTCGACGGCTCCCCGAGGCTCAATCCAAATTAAACATTTGACAATTTAAATTCAATTTAGGAAATTTAATTATAACAACTAACATTAAATTTGGGTGGCTCCCCGAGGCACTCCCCAAAGTAAAGAATTTTGTTAATAATTTAAAAACTAATTCGAATTTAATTGTCAATTAATGTTCCATAAATTTATCTAGACATTCTTGAAAGAAAGTGCCCAAAATTGTGAGCTTTCCATAAATGAAAAGTTTCCAAAAATAAAAGGCTTTCAGAATATTTGTAAGTTTCTGGTACAAAGAAAACTTACATATTTCCAAAATAGGAAATTTCCAAAATTGAAAAGTTTCCAAAATGGGAAGTTTTCACAATTATCATAAAATTTCAGAAACTAGGATATTTCAAAAGTTTGGGAAATTTCATGAGGATTTCCAAACATTGAAATTCTAAATCTAAAATTTATCATAATTGGAAAGTTTCCATAATTGGAAAATTTTCCAAAATTGAGATCATGACAAAGTTTTCTGAAAAACAATTATATGATTATGTCAAAGACTAACCGACTCTGATACCACTGTTGGGACCGGGTGCATGTTGACATGGATGCGGGTTCGAAATTTTAAAATTAATTACGTGCAGCGGAAGATTTAGCATAAATAATTTCCCAAATGATTTAACCACACATCTAAGCATGCAAACTTATATTGTGTAGACATGATCATACATTTAAATTTTGCAGAAAGTAAACTAATTTACTTATTACCTCGCGTAACTCGAAGGAAGGGACGAGATCCAACCGTAAGCGTCCCTTAGAAGCTCCGCCTCTATTCGCGTCCACGCCGAGTTTTCTTCGGGATGACTTCGCAAAGCCACGAGTTTCGTGCCGACAAGAACTACTAGATTCTCCAAAGGCATGACAAGAATACCAAGAGAGAGATGGGAAGACTAACCACCAAACGAAGAACAGAATCAAGATTCCGGGGAGGAAGGAGTCGCGCCCGCTTCTTCTTCTTCTCACGGTAGCTTCTTGGTGGATGAAGCTCACGGCAACAAAGGGAGTGCCTCTAAGGCCGGCGGCACTAGAGGAGGGGGAGAGAGAGAGGGTTTATTCCTTGATCTCTTAGATTTATTTCCAAGCCTTGCCTTGGTTCCTTTATATAGTAGCCTCTCAATCGCCAAGTCTCCTTTTTATGGAATAAATTTTCATAAGAAATTTATCATATAAATTTTTCTATGATTTATTCCATCATGCCAAGTTTTTATCATAATTTAATTTATAATAAAAACAACCATGTCTCCCTTTTTTTATTATGGAATAAATTTTTACAAGAAATTTATTATATAAATTTTTTCTTATCATGGAAAGTTCAATTCATAATTGATTTTATAAAATAAAATAAACTATTCAAAGTTTATTTTAATTTCCATGAAAATAATAAACCAAACTTCGGTTTATAAAAATTTATATATATTATCCATAATTTTATAAAACAAACCACACTCGGTTTATTTTATAATTTGAACCAAACAATTTGGTTCTCCCCTTTTAATGTGGCCGGCCAAACAAAGAGGGTGGGGACCCTCTTTGGCCAGCCAAACCCAAGCCTATACCATACGAATTAAACTCATTTAATTCGTCCAATAAGTCTTCAAAAGACATAGCCATTTTATGCTTCCGATGCGTCTCTGAAAAATTCAGATTCGACTTATCTCTCTTGATCGGAAAATCTAATTTTCAACTCGTTTTAAATCCCTCGGATTACTCGTAGTGCGTGTGACTAAATAGGCTTTCGATTTATATTGGCCGTCTATAATTAACCAATTATAGAACGATCATGAGTGGCACCTAGTAGTACATCATGATCCCCAATTAATCGAAAGATCAACGGTTGACCTCAGATATAATTCTGAAACCCTTCAGCAGCTATAATGAATCGTGCCCCATTCCCTTCACTGTCTTATACCCACTTGGTTTAGGACATGGTCTATGTGTGTCAGTCCCCACTAGGCTGACTACGTCACACCTAGCCCAAGTAACATTTTCTCGTCCTACGGATTCTAATTACTCTCATGTATCTAAGAGATTCATACTCTGAACATATCATGCTCTGGCCAGAGGCTTCGAGTAACAATCCGACGATAGGCCTTGGGTATACATCTCCTCGCAAGGAGTGGTGAATCCTTTGTAGGCTGTTCAAACGTCTTCGGGCACTTCGGCTTATACCCAATCATCCTGGGTCCACACCTCCTTGGAGATGCTTGCTTAAGATGTCAAAGTATAAGTCTCCATGACCAAGATGACTTGAACACCGCAAGTCAAAGGAACATCGCACTTAAGCTGCAGTAAGAACTTCACTGACATGTCTATATGTAGACTACCATATGAAGTTTTACAGCCAGTCACTCCAATGAACTAGTTCCCTTAACTAGCATTCATGTTTATCTCCGGACATCCCAATGTCACCAGCCAATGAGAATCAGCTGATTAGAGAATAACCCATGCTAGTCTCAACAGAATTGATAGTGTCCGTTTTTATCAATTCATCGATTAGGGACAATTTCAATACTTCACAATTGCACATGTAGAGATAATCACTAGTTGTGAATTCATCACAAATTCTCTCATGCTGTGAATTGTATTGCGGACATTCAGTAAATGAGTTTAAGATCTCAATCAAATACATAAACATGTATACTCAAATAGTGAATATTCATTTATTAAAATAAATGATTACAATCATAAGGCAATTGCCTTAGGACACTTTTCTCATATCACTAACACTATCCACTACTACCACCTAGACCAGATTATTTACTGGACTGACTCTATTGATGTGACTGTAGGGATCTATAGGAAAAAATATTCAAAAATCTCAGCGGAAATAAGAAATCCCACAAGCGATCCAAGCTAATGAAAACTCATACAAAGTTAATTTATAAATTCCTATTATATAGGTATACCTTTGGCGCGTGCCCTTCGCTTATACCGCTTGTCCGAGGGATGTCGGATCACTTGCATGTTCAAGTGTTCATGCCTCTATGCGTATCCACACAAACACAATCTCTCAAGCTTCAGAGAAGAATCACTTTTGTGGTACTAGCCACAAGAGGAGATTCACAAAGCAAAAAGGAGAGGGAGAAGAGGGATTTTAGCCAAGAGAAGGAAGGGAAGGAAGAATGATAAGTTCATCATCCAAATGACAAGAAAAAACTCTTTTATACTCATCCCATGAATATGAAGAGATTTTGTCCCTTTAGCTTCACTCCATTATTGCTAATAAAAACCCACTTAGAGCACATTTTCTCATGTGACTCTTCAACTTCTCTTTATCTAATGAAGAGAAACATTTCATCTTCCTCTATTATTAATTTATTAAATATTTTAATAAATTAATATCTCATTCAAATGTGGTTGAGCCTAATCTAAATGAGTCAAACTCAAATTAGATCTCAATCCATAATTCAATTGGATTCACTTGAGTCTAACTTAATTAATCAAATTCGGATCAAATCTTAGTCAAACTAAGATCAATTAATCTCCGAAGCATCGTGCCCTTAGTGTGTGACCCAATAGGTTCTCGTAACATTGGCAATATGTCTAAACCGGTTTAGACACATAAGCAATGAGTGGCATCTAGCAATGCATCATTGCTACCCAAGTGACATGAAAATCGAGATCTGACTTAACCTCCGTGACTATGAAAATATATGACGTTATCCTTCCATCCTCGATATCTAGATTGACCAATGAGGCATAGGTCATATCATCCTTGATCAATCTTTGTGTTTCTTGATCCTCGAGTAGACTCACTCAAACATGTGAGCTCAATATCTCATATTGACTCATTTGAGCATGGTCATGCGTTTTAGTAGTCCTACTCGATCAAGGGGTCCACAGATATCACTCCAATCTTATGGGAGGGATAGATCCCATCTACACCACTCACATCCCTCTGCATAATTCTATACATACCCAGTGATCGCCTTTATAGTCCACCCTGTTACGGGTGACGTTTGACGATACCAAAGTACATAACTCCTTATGTAGGAAACCGTAGTGACTTCAGGTCTATAGACTATTCATACTAATAGTCACATGAGAAAGTTTATGACACTCATATGACAATCTATGAAACTTTTCCATGGCGGGTCAATTCAGTACATATTCTCTAATATATACCCATGTATCAACTTGATATCATATATCTATGACTTGTGAGCTCAAGTCATTAATTGACCTACATGCTAGTCTTCATGAATTAATATTGTCCTTGAATATGAATGCTTAACTAGGAAAGGTTTAGTATAGTGTTTTCTACATCATCTTACTATCGATTCAACTAATCGATATAATGTAGATAAGAACCAACTACCCAAGGACATTATTATACGTAGATATTTGGCATAAATATAAAGTATAATAACCAAACATGCCTTTATTAATGATAGAATATGATACAAAAAATCCCTAGTCAATCATCACATAATTAGCTCTAGGGCTTCTACTAACAATCTCCCACTAGCACTAGTGTCAATCACTGTAATATCTAATACCCAGTGATCTAGTGTGACCATCATGCTTCTTCTATGCCAAAGCCTTGGTCAAAGGATCCACGATGTTAGCATCAGCGGGTACTCTGTATATCCTCACATCTCCTCTATCGATGATCTCTCGAATGAGATGAAAGTGCCGTAATATGTGTTTGGTCCGCTGATGAGAGCAAGGTTCCTTAACTTGTGCAATGGCCCCATTGTTGTCACAATAGAGGTCTATTGGGTGTGCTATACTAGGAACCACACCAAGCTCTATAATGAAATTTTGGATCCAAACAACCTCTTTTGCTACATCAGACACATCAACATACTCGGCCTTCATTGTAGAATCTGTGACTATGTCCTACTTCGAACTCTTCCAGCTCACAGCGCCACCATTCAAGCAAAATACATACCCTGACTGCGATCTGAAATCATCCCTATCAGTTTGGAAGCTTGCGTCACATGAACCCTTTACAGCTAGCTCCTCATTCCCTCCAAATATCAAGAAATATTCTTTCGTCCTTCGTAAGTACTTAAGAATATTCTTGACAGCTGTCCAGTGACTTTTACCTGGATTTGACTGGTATATGCTCGTTATGCTCAAACCATATGAGACATCTGGACGAGTTAAAGTATGGCATACATGATAGACCCTATAGCGGATGCATAAGGGATCTTATCCATATGGTCTCTCTCCTCCTTAGAAGAGGGGCATTGAGTCTTTGAAAGACTTACACCATGTGACATCGGCAGAAATCCTTTCTTAGAATTCTGCATGGCAAAACGATTAAGCATGCTGTCAATATATGTACTCTAACTTAAGCCAAGCAATCTTTTAGATCTATCTCTATAGATCTTGATGCCTAGGATATAGGCTGCTTCTCCTAAGTCTTTCATTGAGAAACAATTCCCTAGCCACGTCTTCAAAGGCTGTAGTGAAGGGATATCATTTCTAATGTGGAGTATGTCATCTATATACAAGATCACGAAGATAACTGTGCTCCCACTAATCCTCTTGCAGACAGGGATCAGCTTCATTCTTGATGAAACTAAATGCTTTGATTGCATCATCGAATCAAAGATTCCATCTTCGAGAAGCTTGGTTTAGCCCATAAATGGATCTTTGCAACTTTCATACCTTTCCAGCATGCTCCGGATCTATAAAACCCTCAGGTTGTGTCATGTACACAACCTCAAGTAGATTCCCATTTAGGAATGAGGTTTTAACATTCATTTGCCAGATCTCGTAATCATGGTAAGCTGCAATAGCAAACATGATCCAAATAGATTTAAGGATCACAACTAGTGAAATGGTTTCATCATAGTCGATACCATGAATCTGCTTGAAACCTTTGACTACCAATTTCCCTCTATAGGTATGTAAGATGTGTATACTGAAAGATATGATTTCTTTATATGAATATCTTAGTTATGAAAAGAGAATCACAACTACACTAGGTGCTTGTTTACATTAGTACATGCACGAAGTCCAATTATTTTGCGTTGTAGATAACATGGTGTGTGGTGTCACATGAAAAATCATGTTATCAGTTACTTGCTTAGTATAAAATAGAGGCCCACAACCGAGATGGAATTGGACAACCCATCGGGATGGTTGTAGTGTAATTAGGTGTGGTTGGTCTTGACCATAGAATTACACTAGTGTGCTTTGAGTACATTGAGCAGGACCAAAACCTGAGGTTATCCAATTTGTACTGACTCGATAATTAGATAGGACCTCAAGTCTATATTATGGAGTACGATCCCTTAATCCCGAAATAATAACGGACATATATTATTAATTATTATTTCTTTGATTTACCAATGGGTGAGATCTATTCATTTAGATTGATAGACCCGGTAAGTTGGGAAATAATATTAATAATATGATGTGCTGTTGATTATTGACGGAATCTGTGTCCTGGTTAGTCAGGATGATGATGCCCCCTTGATGAGCTCAAAAGATTCATCGTGCTAAACCCTGCAGGTGGATTTGATCCGGCATGATGATAAGGTTGAGTGATACTAGTCAAGGATCCAGAAGTTAATTAATTTGAATTGTTAGCAATTTAAATTAATTAATGGGCATTCGAGATCTTAAACATGGGGGGATGGACGACTCATAAAATATAGAGCCCATATGAAAATATGGGGGTTGGTGAGGAAGTTCAATTAAGATCCTTTATATAATGGATCTTAATTAATGGATCGGGTTTAGATCCATTAATGGGCCAAGATCCAACTCCTCCTCTGGGTCCATACCTTAGCCCTATAAATACCCTAGGAGATCATGAAACTAAGGCTTGATCCAAGAGTTGATACCCAAGGTCTCTCTTCTCTCTCTCTCACTCTCTCCTACCCTCTTAGGGTTTTCGGCTGGCGACAAGGAGAAGGAAATTCTCCTCTCCGGTTCTCCTTTCCTCCTCCACCAAACTCTGGCTGTGGCTCGCAATGGCAAGGCAGAGGTGTCCTCTACCTTGTGTGGTGCTCAGCGTGGTGAAGGAGGCATCGGCGGATGGAGGTAGGTGGCGCAACCAAGGGTTGCGGCGGTGCAGCAAGGCAGAGGGAGAGGAGATTAGCGGGATGTTTGGGTGAGGATTCTCTCCTTCTTCATCTTCTTCTCCTTCTCTCAAGGAGCGCAGCTGGTTCGGAGGCCTCACGGCGGCTCTGGCGGTCGGCGACGCAAAGGAGAGAGGAAGAAGGCGCCGGCGCTAGGTAAACCCTAGGCTAGGGTTTCCTATTTTGGCCAAGGTGGGAAGAAGAGCTCGGTTGGTGGTCTTCGTGATCTCGGTTCGTGGTAGATCATCGCCCACACGACGTCCGTGATGGGAGGGACATAAGATAGAAGACCGCGAGGTGATCGGAGAGGTATAACCCTTTACATGCTCCTTTGATTAACCTTATGTCTATTTTGTGTTATGTTTACTAACCTCGTCATTTCATGCTTGTTAGTTTGTTAATTTGATTTCATATCATAGTTGTTAATTAACTAACTGGACCCCGATGATAAACACAATAGCCGATGATCAACTCGTCACCTTTTCCACGGTCGAACAGTCGAACAAATCACAAGGCCGATTTCGGTAATTGGCCAAGTTGTGATTTGGATCGTTCGATACGGCACAAGTTGGTCGATGTGAGACGGGTCTTCATTCGGATTAATTTTTAATTTGTAGACATGGAGAGGTCTCTCGGATTAACCAAGTATTCGTTTAGAAAACTCGCCAAGCCATACCCAACAATTGGTATGAGAGCTGAGGTTTATGGCTTTGTGTGTTTAGGATTGGTTAATTTTTGTAATTTTCATACATTTTATTTTGCTGGATGATGCGTGGATGTGCGTAGGCTAACTTTGTGTTGCAGGCGCGAGATTCCAACTTCATGGCCAAAATATTTGTTGTGTGATGGTTATGCAAATTTTTGTAATTAATTAATCCTCGGGGTTGACGAGGCTAGGTATTTAATTTTTGTAATTAAATACGGCACATGTTTAGCCGAGTATTTTATTTACAATTGATCTAGATTTCATGTACACTCCTTTGTGGAGTATAGGATCGATGATGTAAAAATTAGCTAGTCATTCCAGCTCGGAGATCCCTCAAGGTTGCTTGCGCAGAAGGAAGGGAGGAGCGGACGAAGTGACGACATGATTAGAGGCGCATTAGAGACCAAGGGTCATGAAAGTTGGAAAATCTAGGATTTTCTTTATTTTTCATATTATTGGTTTTGTGCTTGGTTGTGCTAGTAAAATTCCTCGAGATAAATTACTAAGTGGGAGAGGGACCCTAAGGGTCCCACGGCTTCCATTACAATTCAACAAGTGATGCGAACAAGTCTGCGCGTCAGCTCTGAGTGTCTTCCTCCCCATCGGATGGACTTGTTCTGCAGATCACTGGGTCGAAAAAGACTATAGAAAATTATTAAAGAGCGTGTGTACTTCCCATCGGAATGCACATAATCGGAAATAATTTTCTTAGTGTCGTGTAATGGTGCACACTTAGATGCGAATAATAGTATCCTCCCCATCGGAGTCACTGCTATTATTTCGCAGAGCCGAAGTGAACCAATTATCGATCTTACTTGTCAAAAAGTTAGGTTGACAAGATGGTAAGATTGATGGGTAAAACCGCCTCTTATGAATGTAGGGATTCGTATACGTCCACACCATCGTGGCATGCAAATTTCTCGGTGTATAGGGGTGTTGGTTGATTTCAAAAATTAATTGTTTTGAGGAATCAATTTGTCTTCGATTTCTAAAGTAGTGTATGATTGTGATTCTTAGGTTTTTCATAATAGCCTTTACCCCACTAGCAACAATTCTTAAGGACAATAAACTTATTGGCCAAAACTACATAGACTGGAAGAGGAACCTTGACATTGTTCTCACTGCTGAAGAGTATAAATTTGTACTCTTCGAGGATTGTCCGGAAAGGCCTAGATAGGACTCTAGTGAAGAGTTGAGGGAGCGTTACAAGAAGTGGAAAAAGGCAGATGAGATGGCGCGGTGCTACATTCTGGCATCTATGTCGAATGTGCTGCAACATCAGCATCAGGCCATGGTCACTGCTAGTGACATGATGCTGAACCTCAAAGATCTCTTCGGGGGCCAAGGTCGAGCTGCTAGGCAAACCGCGATGAAGAGTCTGATGACGACCACTATGGTCGAAGGGACACCCGTAAGGGATCATGTCCTAAAGATGATGGCTCACCTCAATGAGATTGAGGTACTGGGAGCACAGATCGACGGGGAATCCCAGGTCGATATTATACTCCAGTCTCTGCCAAGGAGTTTTGAGCAGTTCAGGCTCAACTATAATATGAACAAAAGGGATTATACGTTGGGTGAACTGCTAGGAGAACTCCAGGCCGCAGAGGGCCTCTTTCGTCAGAATTCGCAGGCCTTAGTAACTCAAAGGGTTTCTTCTTCTGTGCCGAAAGGCAGGAAGAAGAAGAAACGAGGAGGGTTCAAGAAGGCAGTAGCATTTCAAGGACCCCAGACTAGCGTGATGAAGTCGAAAGGAAAGTACTTCACGTGCAAGCAAACTGGGCGCTAGAAGGTGGACTGTCCCCATCGACAAGACAAAGGTATTTCTTCAGCCTTAGTCGTTGAAACATGTTTAGTGGTGCTATCTATCAGTACCTGGTGCGTAGATACGGGAGCCACTGACTATGTCTGCAATACTCTGCAGGGGTTCCAGGAAACCCGATAGCTAGCTGATGAAGAAATTGTTGGTGCAGGAAGCACCATATCGAACCTTGTTTTGATATTGGCAAAGGATTCAAAGTTATGTTTATTTGTGATCTAATGATGTTACTCAAGTGTGCAGGAAAAGTCCTAGCGAAGGGCTGCTAGGCACCTGGCGAAGGGCTGCCAGGAAACAAAGTCCTAGCGAAGGGCTGCTAGGCACTTGGCGAAAGGCTGCCAGGAAACAATGTCCTAGCGAAGGGCTGCTAGGCACCTGGAGAAGGAATGCCAGGATACAAAGCCCTAGCGAAGGACTGCTAGGCACCTGGCGAAGGAATGACAGGGTATAAAGCTCTAGTGAAGGATTGCTAGGCACTGGCGAAGGAATGCCAGGGTACAAAGCCCTAGCGAAGGACTGCTAGGCATCGGGCGAAGGACAGCTCGGTATCCAAGACCTGTCAAAGGACCGCTAGGCAAAAGCCAATATTTTGTATTTGTAAGAAAGTGTTTAAAAAAATTTTCCTTAAAAAATTTAAAAAAGATTTTTCAAGTACTTTTGAGATAAAGTATGATTTGAAACACATAAGTACTTTTAGAAAAGTATTAGGCTTTGAAAAGTATAAGTAATTTTATGAAAAGTAATTTTTGAAAAGTATTAGACTTTGAAAACATAATATTTTACTTGACTAGGTTTCTTTTCCAGTCTGACACAATCCTAGGAAACCTTGTTAACTACAAGGACATTTCCCTAAGTGTCCTGGAAATTCTCCAACTCAAGTAAATTCTATTTCCAAAAGAATTTTGATAATAAAAAATGATAGTACTTTGAAAGTATATGCTAGTACATTTTGAAACATGTATGACCTTTTGAAGACACAGTATTTTGCTTGACTTGATTTATTTTCCAGTCTGACTTTTATCTAAGTTGCTTAAGGGGTTCAGTGTTGAGCAGGTTTGACTATGTTGACTAGGGTTGACTGTTTTGACTCAGTTAAACAACCCCTAGATTATATCTAAAACGAGTCTATCGAGATATTTCACATGAAATTTCATATTAAAAAAAACGTTAGAATTGAAAGAGTAGGGTACCATAAACTAAATTAATTTGAAAAATAGAGATAATTTTGAATAAATTTTGAAAATATTTTTTTGTTATTTAAAAGGATAGTGAATTATGCTTTTAGGTCCTAGATGTCTCACCCAGTTCTACGTGGTCAAGCATGTTAACCTTATCAAGGGGGAGATTCCCAACCGGGAATCAAAAGGTAAATTTATGATATTTGAAAATCTAATATTTACCTCAAAGAACGTAATTAATTCATACAAAATAGTTAAGGTTAATATGTCAGAAAATTTAATTCCCAACCTTGTTGATTTTAAAAAACCTGAGTATTATTTCGATTAGACCTAGGCTCCGAACCAAGTAAAAATCACTGTGTCTACATGTTTTATTTTTTATCTTCCGCTGTGCAAATTCTCTATCTTAAATCCGAACGTTTTCCGATATTCACCCCCCCCTCTATCGGTTCTCTCGATCCAACAGAAATCATGGTCTACATGGGCAATGCTACAAAAGTGGCAGCAGTTGCAATGGGAGTTTTCTATTTATCTTTTGAGAGGAATAAAGTATTAGTTCTGAGAGATTGTCTTTTTGTACCCTCGTTTAGAAAGAATCTAATTTCGGTTTCTAACTTAATAAAGGATCGATATTCTATTGTTTTTAATAATAAAGTTGTTATTAAAAGAAATAGAGAGATTATTAGTTTGGGTACAATGGTCGACAATCTATATACTCTAGAACCAATGACTCCCACGATGCAATCTGAAATAAAAAGCTCATCATCTATCTTGCATAAGAGAAAGGAACCTTCTAAGATGAATCAGACATACCTTTGGCACCTTAGGCTTGGTCATATTAACCTTAGTTGGATTTAGAGGTTGATAGCCGATGGGCCCCTGGGTTCATTGGTGGTGGAGGATCTCCCGACCTGTGAGTCTTGCTTGGAAGGTAAGATGACCAAGAGGCCTTTCTAGGCTAAGGGGTATAGTGTAACACCCCAAAATTTCCCCCATATGAAATACTATGAATTCATGAAACATTTTTATGAAATGTTATGATGGGCTTGGTTTAATGGGCTTGATATGGATTAGTGCAAAATGTGATAAAAAGAAAGTGTAGAAAGGAGGAAGCAAGGATCGAACCTTGAACTTCCTAGTTGCACTAATCATGTCATAACCAACGCACCAAGCCATGTTTCATGTAGAGAGAATAAGAAACATGCTTGTTAAAGCTAGGTAAGTGAAGAGACATGTCTCTTCATGAGAAAAGTATAAATAAGAGAGGGAGAGGTTGGAATAACTTCTTCTCTTCTTCTTCCTCACTCTCCCCACCGAAACTCATCTTCTTCTCCCTTTCAATTTTCGAAAAAAATACACCCTAGGCTTCTAACCCTAGGGAATTGGAAGGAAGAAGACCATCCAAAGATCTTGCCCTCTACTAGGGCCAAAGGTTCTAGGGAAGTGCTAATAAGGAGAACACTCACCCTCCTTCAACCAAGGGTACTCTAAAGGTTTAGAGAAAGTGAAAGTCAAGCAAAAGGATGTAAGTATCCCCTCGCCTGCAGTGTAATAGTTGTGTGTGATTCTTTTGCTTTTGTGGTTTTCGAAAATGGGGGGTTTTCCCCTTTGTAAGTTTCGGCCACCCCTTAAGGGGAGGCCTTGGTTACTCCTTGATACAAGAGAAGACCCCTTGAGACTTAGGGTATATATGTATGTGGATTTTCTTCATGATGTTATAAACAAAAAAAAACTAGGGTTTTACCCTTGTGTAAGTTTCGGCCAAGGCAAGGAATTTAGGGGTTTAAGAGTTGAATTTCTCTAGGATGTATTTTATGTTTAGTGTATTATATGATAGTGTAGACAAGGTGTTTGTATAAATGTTTGGTTACAAAAAACCCAACTTTTTCCCTACCCTACAAGTTTCGGCCAACCCTAGAGGGATTAGGGTTTAGGGTTGCATAATTATCCTATGATGTAATCTATGTTTAATAAGTGGCATGATATGTATGTGAGATGTTTGTGTAAATGCTTGTATGAAGGTTGATTCAAAAACCCTAATTTCCCCTACCCTATACATTCGGCCAACACCCTAGAGTTAGGGTTTGCGAAGGTTAAAATACTTATAGGATATGCTTATATTTGGGGATAATGATACGTATATGCATGTGATGTTTAAATGGAAGGTTTGATTTGAAAACTAAGTTTTCCCCTAGCATGATTTTCGGCCAAGGCATGATATATTAGGTTTGTGAAAGTTGATTACCCCATGATGTATGTTATGCTTAGTATGATACATGACGTATATATATATATATGATGTTGTATGGGATGTTTGATGTCAAAAACCTAAGCTACCTCTACCCTTGACTTTCGGCCAAAACCTTAGGTTTAGGGTTAAGAAGAACTCAATTAACTCATGAAGCATGCTACCAGTGGTCGCCAGCGGCCGGCACCGGCGGCGATGGTAGCCGGCGGTGGGCCGGCGGCGGTGGTCGCCGGCGGCCAGCGGCGGGCCGGCGGCGGTGGTCGCCGGCGGCCAGCGGCCGGCCGGCGGTGGTCGCCGGCTGCCAGCGGCCGGCCGGTGGCGGTGGTCGCCGGCAGCCGGCCGGTGGCGGTGGTCGCCGGCGGCCAGCCGGCGACGGTGGTCGCCGACGGCCGGTCGGCGGCGACCAACGACTGTCACCGCCCGACCGACGACTGTCGCCGCCCGACCGACGACTTTACAAGCTGTAATGTAATCCAGATTACGGAGGTTTTGGTTTGTAATCCAGATTACAAATCATCAACCTCTTTTGTAATCGAGATTACATTACATTACAATTTTAAAGTGATTCCAAACAAAGGAATCCAACTTGTAATGTAATCTCGATTACATTACAGGGTGGATTACACCCTACCAAACGCAGCCGAAGAGTGGTGTGTCCCTTAAGAGTGGATTGGAGTACTCCTTTGTAACGACCTGGAAAATTCTCTTAATATTTTTTGAAAATATTGAGCATGTCTAGATAATTTTCCGAAGGACCTAGAGGTATTAATACGAACTTTGGCCTAGAAAATCCGTGTTTTCTCATTTAAATTGAGAAAACTAAGGACTAATGGGCCTTATGTGGGCTTTTTAGTACCATGATTGTAGGTGGATTTTAGGTAATAATTAGTAGAAATATAAATAGGATTTAATTAGGCATATTAGCATGATTATGGGTAAGTCTTAGCCTAATTTTTCCTATTTTAATGGAGAAATTAGGTACTAATGAGCTTTAAATGGGCTGCAAAAATGGGTATTAATTAGGTAAAATTAATATAAATATAAAAAAAATTTATTTAGGAATATTAGCATAATTATGGGTGATTTTAGGGGGATTTTCAGAATTTAGGAAAAATAAAAATAATAAAATAAATGAAATAAAAATAAAATAAAAATAAAGGTGCATGAGCCAAGGATTGAACCTTGGACCTCTTGTACAACCATGTATGCTTTAACCAACTCATCTAGCAAGGGAATGTTATAAGGGAATGAAATGGAGATTGGTTGAGGCTTAAAAGAAGATGAAGGGTCATGGAGAGACTCTTCATTTACCTCTTTAATGGGTGATTAATAGGGGGGTTTGGGAGTTTCTTTCTTTCTTCCTTCAATTGCATTTCCTCCTCTCCTCCTTCCTCATTCTAGCCGAACACCCCCAAGGGAGTTCTCCCTTGGAAAAGCTTCCACCAAGGCTTCATCTCCTAGATCTAAGGTCTTCACAAGAGTACAAGGGCAAGGAGGGATCAAGGGTCAAGAGCTCTACAAGTTCTTTCTCTTTTAAGGTCTAAAAATCAAGAAATCCCAATGTAAGACTCCCTCACCTGTGGTATATTAGTTCTTTATGATTTTCTATGATTTTTAGCATATTATAAAGGTTGGTTTGAGATTTAAGTTGAAAGGAAAGAAAATCAAGAACCCTAGCCTAAGGAGGTTTCGGCCCTAGCATGTTTTGGGTCCAAAATGATGCTATAAATCCTAGTTATGTTTTCTAATATGCTATCATGATGTTTAGAGGTTATGTATAATTTTAGGGAATTTTTGGGGTACCCTAGGGCCCCTAGGGTTTTCGGCCAACCCATGAACTCATGGGTAGAGTTAAATCCAAACCCCCAAGCATATGTGTTGTGTATTAACATGATATAAGGGAGATTAAGGGTGTCTTATGGGACCTTTTTCAAGGCTTTGTGACCCCACAAGATTCGGCCAAGATGGATGGTAGGGCAAAAGTTAGGGCTTTCCCCAAGTAAGGGCCCTAATAGCCCCTATGGTAAGTTATGGTTGATGTTTAATGGTTGATTGGGGATTTTAATGAAAATTTTCCATGCACCCATGCCCTTGTAGGTTTCGGCCAGTCGTAGGAAGGGGGGCTAAGGATTAGGGTTAACCCTAATCATGAGCCCTAAGGGCTCCCTATGGTCTTATAGGCAATGTATGGATGTCCCTTTACCTTGTGTCATCTTATATGTTTATGGGAATGATGGAAACCTTCCATGTAGGTTTCGGCCAAGGCTAGGTAATTAGGGTTTGATGGAGTTAAGATTTGAGGAATGATGGTTTATAGTTCATTATGAAGAATACATAAGTGTTCAAGCATGTGGTAGGAATTTAAGTTACCTATAACCCTAACCATAAGTACCATGTTTATGTATGTATGCTTATGATTTGGATGCCATGCCTAATAGGGTTATTTATAAATGTCTTATGTTCCGTGTCATGCACTTGGATAGTGGGAATCATGTTTATGGAAGTCCTACCTATGAATACTTATGTTATGTTAAGAACCATGTGATGTTATATGTTCATGCTATGTTAAGAACCATGCTATGTTATATGTTCATGCTATGTTAAGACCCATGCTATGTTATATGTTCATGTTATGTTAAGAACCATGTTATGTTATGTTTATGATAAGAATGATGCATGCCATGTTATGAATAATGATGCAAGCCATGTTAATGAATAATGATGCATGTCATGTTATGAATAATGATGCATGTCATGTTTATGAAGAAAGATAATGCTCATGCCTTCCAGGCATCATGATGGTCAAGCATGTTTTAAGTCATGCTTCATGTAACCAAAATATGCCATGTTTAAATATGCCATGAATGTCTTATGAATGATGAAGCATGCAAAGTATTTGACTTTATGAATGGGGCTTGTACCGGACCGAAGTATGGGTCCAAGGGATGGGCACCTTAAGAACGCCCCGGTTCTGGACTACCAAAGCTGTCCACGGTTCTAGCACTACCGAAGCTGTGCAACAGGGATGGGCACCTTAAGAACGCCCCGGTTCGAGGACTACCGACTATGCTGTCCTTACCCTAGTAGGTCGAGGCTAGCTACCTTGTATCTACTTAGGGATGTGCGCCATGATGTATGTATGTGGTACAAGCCGGGGACCCCAACAATGTGATGATTATGTTAAAGTATTTAAAAGTATGTTTTTAAAAGTTAGGCATATATATATATACATATGCATTCCACCCACGCATTCATTCATGTTATGCATTATGCTATGATGATGATGTCTTATGCTTATGATTCATGTTAAGAATGTCTAATGATGAGTATGTTTATACCATGCTTTATGCCATGATAGAAAGGTTTAATCATGTTTATGCTTATGTTTATGCTTTATGCCATGATAGGAATGTTTAGTTATGTTTATGGTTATGCCATGTACCATGCCATGTAAAGTTTAAGCAGGTTTATGTTTATGCTTCATGTTTAAGACTAAATGATGATTATGTTTCATATGATTATGACTGAATGACGAATGGTTTTAGTGAGTAGGAAAGAGTCTTACTAAGCCTGTGTACTTATAGTCTTTTTTCCTTATACCGCAGATCATGCAAGGGGACAGTGAGGAAGCAGCAGGAGGGCAAGAACAAATGTGTGTGATAGTGACTTGGCCCAGGAAACTAAATGTTTACCGTTTATGCTAGAACTTTACTTTTGATATCTCTATGCTCGAATAATGACTCATGGAACTTTATGTTATGATGTTAAGCAAGATATGATAAGATGTTTAAGTATAAAGTCAATATGTCAAGTTTCCATGACATTATGTTAAGAAGGGTAATAGGGGGCATGTAAGTGTAAAGTTAAAGTTATTCCGCTGCAGTATGATGTTACATGCCCTAAGTATGTTAGCGTAACGCCGCTTTAAAAAAAAAAAGCGGGCGTTACAGTAGCATATATGTAAAAGCATGATAAGTATTTTACTTTAGAAGTTGTGTACCCGACTCGGAAGGGGGTCGTTAAACAAATCCAGGGTGCATGTTAACATAAGGTCATGGCTTCGGTAGGACGGAAGGGTCCTGCTCTAATTGATTGGTGGCTCGCTACCCCAATTCATTAGGGAACGCGCAATAGGTAACGCGCGATATGTGGTACACAACTGGGCCCTATATGATATGGATGTATTTTTAAGTAATACCTTTATGGAATTATTTTGAAAACATTCATTGAAAACATTTATTATATGTGAGGGGTATGCTTAAGGTACTTTATACTGCATGCTTAGAAACTTGGTTGTTTAGTATGCTTTGATGAACTCATGCTTATGATTTGTTATGTGTACATGTTGTATTCTTTCGTATGGATTTTGCGAGTAGGACAGGATCCTTACTAAGCATTTGTGCTTACTAGTTTATGTGTTGTCTTATGCTGCAGATAAGGGTAAGGAACACTTAAACTAAAGGAAGAGGCAGGAGGCTGAAGATGTGTGGGGTGGTGGCTCGGGAAAGAAAGATTCTTATATCTACTTTATTATGCTTATGTTATGCTCCTTGACAATGAATGTTAGTAATTAGGATTGATATTACATGATGGTGATTACACTTGGAATTTTCATGTACTTGATTTTGTTTGATTATATTATGGTTTGAAATAATATGTGAACCTATCATGTTATGGAATAACTCTTGATTAAAATATTTCAAATGATGTTCTAATGATTCAAGCATGATATTTAATTGACATGTACTGACAAGTATGCTTAGCACTTGTAAATATCACTTGATAGTTTTAGACAAGCATGCTCAGCACTTAGTCCTTGCCCTCTTACTTTTATTGTATGTCAAAATTTCATTATATGGATGAATGACTAGTATGTAACCCCGCCCCGAGAGTAGATATAAGGGCGGACATTACATATAGGGCTAATGATGTGTTAGACCTGATTCATTCTGATTTATGTGGTCCTATGTCAATCCAGGCTAGAGGTGGCTTTGAATATTTTGTCACTTTCATTGATGATTATTCAAGGTATGGGTACATTTACCTGATGCGCCGTAAGTCTGAACGCTTTGAAAAGTTCAAAGAATTCAAGGCTGATGTGGAGAAACATCGAGGTAAAAGTATCAAGACACTGCGATCAGATCGTAGTGGCAAATACCTCTTTGGAGAGTTTAGGAACTACCTATCAGAAGATGGGATTCAGTCTCAGCTAACTGCACCCGGTACACCCCAACAGAACGGAGTTCTAGAAAGAAGGAATAGGACTCTTATGGGAATGGTTAGGTCAATGATGAGCTATTCAGACTTACCTGATTCGTTCTGGGGATACGCTCTGGAAACGGCAGCGTACATACTGAACTTGGTTCCATCTAAGTCAGTCCCTCATACTCCTATAGAACTGTGGACTGGGCGCAAGCCCAGTCTAGGACATGTTCGAATTTGGAGTAGTCCAGCACATGTTCTGAAGGGAGATACTGATAAGTTGGAATCTGGTACGGAGGTACGTCTGTTCATAGGCTATCCTAGAGGAACGAAGGGTGGTCTGTTCTATAGTCCTAAGGATCAGAAGGTGGTAGTTTGTACGAATTCCAAATTCTTAGAGGAAGACTATGTGATGAACCATAAGCCCAAGAGTAGACTAGTGCTTAAAGAGTTAAGGGGGGACGTTCCAACCTTAGGACCAATTGTACAAGAGGATACACCACAAGTTACTGCACTGTGTGTCACTGAGGATACACAGATAGTGCCTCGTCGCAGTGGGAGGGCTGTGAGACAGCCTGAAAGGTTCATGTTTTTGGGAGAGTCTTCGGACTTGGTCTTTGGTAAACATGAACCGGATCCTTGGACCTATGACAAGGCCCTCCAAGATAAGGATGCAGATTCATGGCAAAGAGGAATGAACTCAGAGATAGAATCTATGGATTCTAATCAAGTCTGGGAGTTAGTAGAACCACCCAATGGTGTAAAAGCCATTGGATGCAAGTGGATCTACAAGAGAAAGAGAGGATCAGACGGCAAGGTTGAGACCTTCAAAGCAAGACTTGTTGCAAAAGGGTACACTCAGAAAGAGGGTATCGATTATGAGGAGACTTTTTCACCAGTAGCTATGGTTGATCCGGATTCTCCTATCTATTCCAGCTCATATAGATTATGAGGTATGGCAGATGGATGTCAAGATGGCTTTCCTTAACGGAAGTCTTGAGGAGACCATCTACATGCAGCAACCAGAAGGGTTCATTGGAAGGGCAATGAGCATCTAGTGTGCAAGCATAATCGGTACATTTATGGATTGAAGCAAGCTTCAAGATCTTGGAACATCCACTTTGATGAAGTAATCCAGTCATATGGATTTACTCAAAGCCCGGATGAGTCACGTGTATACAAAAGATGCGACGGAAACATCGTGGTGTTTCTTGTACTTTACGTAGATGACATTTTGTTGATTGGCAATAATGTTAAAGCGTTATCAGACATAAGGGTCTGGCTATCAAAGCAGTTTAATATGAAGGACTTAGGAGAAGCAGGACACATCCTATTGGATCGTGAAAACCGATAGAGGGGGGGGGGGTGAATATCGGAAATCGTTCGGACTTTCGTAAAGAGCAATTGCACAGCGGAAGTAAAATTAAACACAACACAAAGACACAGTCGATTTTACTTGGTTTGGAGCCTGTGTCGACTCCTACTCCAAGGCCCACGGTCGTTGACCGTTTACTTTGGGCAATTATATATGAAGCACAATAATAGTTAGAGAATTTAGCTACAAAGTAAGTGCACGAAAATAATAATAAAGAATTGCTCTCTTCGTTACCGACGTCCGGAGTGTATTAACTTTTTCGGGGCAGCGGGACGTCGTCGGCTCGAGTTGGAGTGTTTCCGGAGCAAGGCACGAGCGTAGAAGAGCTTTGAGGCATTGAAAGAATTGTTGTTTGGAAGCCTTGGTCGAGGGTCCTTTATATAGGGCCTGGGGGCGCCCGGGACGTCGGGGGCGCCCCCCACGTGGCCTCTGATCCGCAGAGCTCTCGGTCGCGTCTGATCCTCTGGATCCGCTTTGACCGGGACGCCCGGAGCGCTCGGGGCGCCCGCATTGACCGGTCAAAGCTTTATCTTCTCGGCTTCGCAAGGGCGCGCTTCGGCAGCTGGCAGTGGGGGCGCCCGCGACACGCGGGGCGCCCGCGACAGGCGGAGCGCCCGGAGCATCCGGGGCGCCCCGAATGTAGCTGTCGAGGCGTGTTGAGGTGTGTTTTCACTTCTTGCAGACTTGGGTTGACCTTGGGGGCGCCCGGATCATCCGGGGCACCCTGCTCAGCTTCTGCCTCACTCCTTTGAGTCTCTCTGAGCTGCAGATACTCAGTCCTTCGATCCTGCATCCAGGGTTAGTCCAAATAGCAATTATATTATTATTTTTTATACAGCCTTAGCTGTCTTGGTTCTGACTTTGGTCTCCAAAATGGAGCCCTAAGTCGAACCGACGCCTACTGTTCCCTCGACGGGGAACGCGTCCTCACCTACTCCTCTCGGGAGAATTTACCTTATGCCAACCGTTCCTTTGGTTGGACTTTTGCCTGACGGTCCTTTGTCAGATCTAGGATACCGAGCTGCCCTTCGCTCGGTGCCTAGCATTCCTTCGCTAGGGCTTCAGTCCCAGACTGTCCTTCGCCTGGCGCCTAGTAGTCCTTTGCTAGGGCTTTTGACTCTGGCATTCCTTCGCCAGTGCCTAGCGGTCCTTCGCTAGGGCTTATTTTCCTGGCATTCCTTCGCCAGTGCCTAGCAGTCCTTCGCTAGGGCTTTTCCTGCACACTAGATTAACTTGTTAGAAAACAAGAAAGACTTAACTTTTGACCTATGTTGCCATTATCAAAACACAGGTTTGACTTTGGTGCATTCTGCACCAACAATCTCCCCCATTTTGATTTATGGCAACCCTAGTTCAAAAAGTTAAGTCTAAGCAAAACATGAAAAAGTTTTAACTTTTGTTCCCTCCCCCTGGAAGGAATCTCCCCCTAGATTTTTTAAAAATTCATGGGGTAAAAAACTTTACTTGTACTTGAAGACTTAAGTTTTAGGTCTTGAAAATCTTTCAACAACTTATGTTAAAAGTACATAGGAGAGTTTTTAAAGCATAAAAAAAATTTAAAGTTTTAAGTTTTAAAGTACTCAAGAGTTTTGAAAATGTTAGCTTAAGTAAGAGTTACGGTTTTGAAAAACTTAAGCTTTAGGGTACTTAAAAAATTTTGACATTAAGCCTAAGTAAGAAACTTTTGAAAGGCTAAAGTACTTAGTAAAATTTTGAAAACTTTAAGAACTTAAGAAACTAAAGTACTTAGGCAAAATTTTGACAGTTTTAAGAACTTAAGTACTTTAGTCAGTCTTCAAAAAGTTTTAAGCTTTTGAATAAAGGATAAGTGAAAGCTTTTGAAAGATAAGTAAATTTTTGAAACCTTTTTGAATAAAGGAAAATTTTTTGAAATTTAATAAGTAAAATTTTCTCTTTCCTTTCCTATCTCTCCCCCTTTGTCATATATCAAAATAAGATAACTATAGCAGAAATGTGATTGCATAAAGGAAATAAATAAGATTTTGTTGTACTGAATCAATTCATAATAAGACGTAAATTAGTCAATTTTCTCTTGTAGGGACCTGTCTAACCCAATTAGCTACTTACTAACTGTTAGAAACAGTAGTTTTTGCTAGGGTTAGTCAAGTTAAGTGTTTTTGTTCAAGTTAGATTTTCTAAACTTGACACTTAACATGATTGCTATGTAAATTGTATTTAGTGCCCCAATTACTGCAGATGCACTGACTTAAAGCATCTTGAATTAAGGCAAAGACCTAAGCATCTCAACCCTTTCTAGGTTATCAATCAAAAGTACCCTAAGGTGCTTGTGAGATGCTGGCTTCTAAGTCTATAGGTGCATGCAGTTCTAGGGTTAGGGCCTAGGCTAAGTCCATTTTCGAAAAAGCCCTAATTTTTTAAAGGGGGTAGTTTTGAAAAAAAAATAAGACTAAGTCGAAAAATGAAAACTGATTTTGAAATTAAGTAAAACAGTTTTTCAAATTCAATTTTTAGGAAAAATTTTTTTTAAATCAAGTAGAGAAAAAATAAAGTTAATCTATTCTACAGAACACAATCCTAACAGCAAACAGAACAAGTACTCATAAACTGGTCAACAGAAAATAAAGCAGGTAATCAAGGTTCAAATACAGTCACACAATCAAACACAAGTCAACCCTACTGAGTAGGGGCAGTCAAATAGGTACAATGCTAAGTGAATCTAAGACGAAGGACCGGGATGATCAGACGGGCCAAGCTGCCATGCATCGAATCGTGCCATCATCTCTATGTATCGTGCGTCAGCCACTTCTCGATCGGCATGACGAGCTTCCATCTCCTCTAGGTGGTAGGCTTCGACCTCCTCTCGGAGACTCTGAACCTTTGTGTCTAAATGTGTCACTATCTGGTAGAGTGTCGGTGGAGCGGGCTTGTCGATGTGTGCTCGGGCTGCTGCCACTACATCTCCAATGTCAACCTCTATCTCCTCGTCTGAGTCGACTGGTGCTCCGGCCTGGTGTCGTCTTCAACTAAGAACCCCGGTGGCCGACACCTCTAGACCCGCTAACGAAAAGTTCCTAAATCCTATTTCGTCAAAGTCGGTCATAGCGGTAATTTCACCAACGGTAATGTCACGACCGTGGTGATGAAGGAGAGATGTGATGATGTGGTAATATGGTGTCCGTACTCATCCCTGGGTCGTGACACTGGACGCATGCAGAATGGTATGAAACATAAGGAGTCCAATGTCTAGGTCAAGGTGATGGATTAGGGCATAAAGAAGGAAAGCATGAAAGGGTAGCATAGTCCCTAGGTCTCTGGTGGAGAGTGGTAGGATACAGCGGACCAGAACTCTATACAAGGCATAGTTCTGGGCCTGAAGTTCAACAGCTTGGAAGCGTCTGTTTGCAGGGAGGTCGGCCCTATAGAAATAGGAGTGAATGGTATCTAGGGTAATTTCTGAGTAGGGAGGATCAAATGGGGGGTTCCTAGGAGGATAACAGCAGAATGTGGACTGAGAGGGTTGCAATCCTAGGAATCGGTTCAGCAAAGTTGGGGTTATAGTCAAAGGAATCCCTTGGACAGTGGTGTGAAACATAAGATTATCTTGTCGAATTATATTATTATAAAATTCTGCGCATAAAGATTCATTAATGGTATGCGTGCAGAAGACAAGATTGTCCAATTGATAGAAGTTGATGATGTTCATGGCGACAGGGCATGATTGGGTAAAAAAGTGCCTATTGAGATAACTTGTTTTAATAGGCTTGTAGATGGTTTGTGCAAACCTATTACATAACACTAGGTTAGGAAATCTAGGGTCCGGACTAGGTTCGGCACCGGGGTTGGTCGGGTTGGGTCGGCGTCTTCTAAGTTAAGGGAGTTAAAGAAATAAAGATATTGCATGAAATAACTTTAAATGCAATAAAGATAATTAATAATCATACCGGACGGCTCGGGGAGGCATGATTGAGGAAGAGGACTTGCAAGGTCTTCTTGAAGAGTAAGAAGTGGAGAAGAAGGTTGATTTTGGTGTGGAAAATGAAGGAGGTTCGGGTGCCTTTTATAGGCAAACCCATGGGGGCGCCCGGGAGCTTCCGGGCGCCCCGGTCAGCAACTGCTGCCAAAGGCAGAAGTTTTTGGCTGCTTGGGGCGCCCGGGACAGCCCGGGCGCCCTCAATAGAGAGCTTTGCAGCTTTTGCTGCATTGGAGGTGATGGGGGCGTCCGCGTGGTTTCGGGCGCCCTGGTCAAAAGCAAAATCAGCTTTTTGCCTAGGGAGTAAGAAAAGGTGGGGTAGGGGGCGCCCGCGTGGTTCCGGGCACCCGGAATAGGGTAGGTAAAGACAAATTTTTAGTCTTGTCTACTTTTAACCATGGTTTAATCGATTTGACCATGGTTTGAATTGATTTGACCGTGGTTTGACCGTGGTTTGACTATCTTGACCATGGTTTGAATATGTTGACCATGGTTTGACAAATACAAGATTATCTCATAGGTATTAAAAGAATTTCCAATTGAGTCTTAATCCTACTGTCTCACCTAGTCTAGGGTTTTCAATCACGTTAGGCTTATGGTTTCGTGAGACAGATTTTGATAGTTAAGATTATTTTGAAAATTTTGATTAATTTTGAAAACAATTAAATTTTGAAAACTTAATTATTTAATTTTGAAATTTTTGAAAAGATGTTTAAATCTACACTTAGCTGAAATTTTGTGTTAGATTCGAATTTGACAAAAATTAATTTGAATTTGAATTTCAAAAATTGGCTTCCAGGTCTTGGCGAGGCACTAGGCCTTCTTTGGCCGTAGCCTTATGGGATCATCCACCCTTTCCTTGACAAAGCCTTTTAATGAAATTTCATTTTCAAAAAAAAATTCTTTGAAAAATTTCTGGTCTAACTAGTTTGGGTTTTGGATTGGTAGCTTCGGCTAGTTCCACCAAATTGGCTTCCCTAACGTACTATCATCTCACCTCCACCCAATACTATGTTGTCAAGTTTCAGTTAAGTTTGTTTGGTCCTTAAACTAGCCTAAGTCTAAGCATGGCAAATTGCAGAAATTAAATGAACAATCAATCAAGCAATTGAATTCAAGAATAACAATTTTATCTAATAATGAATATAGTTTTCAGTTTGGCTCCCCCTGGACTAAAGCCACGGTGATGGTTAGGCAAGATGTGAATCTTGTCCCTGGGGATCCAATACTGATTTGATCCAGTCGGTTTGTTCAGGTATAGTTTAGGTACCCATGCCTGAATTTTACCTCTGGACTGATTCAGTACAGCTAAGTATGATCTTTGTAGGGATTTGGTTCTATAGCTCAATCCGGATCGATTTAGAACTGATTTCTGTTTTCCAAGGATCATGTCAAGACCCTTGGAACCAGATGTAAATCGTTCTAACGCTGATCTAAGATCATTAACCTGAGTTTTCAGGGAGGAGTTCTCCTTTTCAAGTTTTTCAACTTGAGTAGGAGTTCCTTCTTGAACTTTCTCGGTTAAGGGTTTAGAGTCAGCTCCCTCTTCCAGGAGTTTTACTTCCTGTCGGAGGGACTCGACTCGGAGTTTGGCTTTTGCCAAATCTCGAGAAAGAAAAGAAATTAATTCACTTAATTGCGATCTATTAAAATCTGTTACCTTAATTTCTCCGTCTTCTGTGAAGGTCAGCTCGTCGTCCTCCTGTTCTATTTCTGATTCGGTTCCGACTTCTTCTGAGGCAGTCAGAGCTAGGAGGTTGGACTGGGGAGCCTCTTCTTCTTCTTCTGAGGAAGACTCGTCCCAGGTTGCTTGGAGTGCCTTCTTTCTTCTCGTCCTTTTTGTCTCCTTTAGGTTAGGGCACTCTGACTTGTAGTAGCTTCGAGCGAGCCGGACCAGCTTAGTTTGATCTCCATCTTCTTCTTCTGAGTCTGAGTCTGAGTTAGACTCAGGTTCGGGTTCAGGCTTCTTCTTTGTTGTCCTTCCAGTCTTACCTGCAAGAAAAGCAATACCTTTCTCGACCATATTGGTGTTAGTTTATTCGTGCAGTTCTAGTTCGGAAAACAATTCATCTAATTTTATTTTTGAAAGATCCCTAGAGACCTTGTACGCATCTACCATAGATGCCCACAAGGTGTTTCTAGGGAAGGCGTTTAGAGCATACCTTATTAAGTCACGATTTTCAACCTTGTGACCTATTGTGTGAAGACCGTTCATTAACTCTTGGATTCGTGCGTGGAGTTGGGCTGCTGATTCGTTGTCGGCCATCTTGATGGTGTACAACTTGTTCAGGAGCAGATCCCTTTTGCTGATCCTGGTATCTGATGTTCCCTCGTGCAGCTCGATCAATTTTGCCCAGAGCTCCTTCGCACTGTTGAAGGGGCCCACGCGGTTCAGCTCTTCTTTCGTCAATCCGCATTGAAGAGTTTGAGTAGCTTTTGCGTTGGCTTCTATCTTGCGTTTTAGAGAGTTGTCCCATTCGAAGTAGCTTTGAGGAAGTCCATCAGCATTCTTGGGTATCTCCAGTCCGGACTGGATGATAATCCACATGTCCACCTGAGTTTTCAGGTGGACCTCCATACGACTTTTCCAGTAGGAAAACTCTTCTCCACTGAAGAGTGGAGGTTTTGCGGTGCTAAATCCCTCTTGCATGGCCATCTGAAATAGAAAACTAAAAGAAAAACGAATTTTCCAAGACTAGGTCTTGGATTAGTAGTGCTGGATAAATTAAATAACGAGGGGTGTTGCACCAACCTCGCTTAACAAAAAAAATTGAATAAAATATTTAACGAAAAATTTGTCAGAAAAAAAAGAAAAATAAAAATCCGAAAAAAAATTCAAACTGGTGGTTGCACCAGGTTTGAAATTCCCCGCTCTGATACCACTTGTTGGATCGTGAAAACCGATAGAGGGGGGGTGAATATCGGAAATCGTTCGGACTTTCGTAATGAGCAATTGCACAGCGGAAGTAAAATTAAACACAACACAAAGACACAGTCGATTTTACTTGGTTCGGAGCCTGTGTCGACTCCTACTCCAAGGCCCACGGTCGTTGACCGTTTACTTTGGGCAATTCTATATGAAGCGCAATAATAGTTACAGAATTTAGCTACAAAGTAAGTGCACGAAAATAATAATAAAGAATTGCTCTCTTCGTTACCGACGTCCGGAGTGTATTAACTTTTTCGGGGCAGCGGGACGTCGTCGGCTCGAGTTGGAGTGTTTCCGGAGCAAGGCACGAGCGTAGAAGAGCTTTGAGGCGTTGAAAGAATTGTTGTTTGGAAGCCTTGGTCGAGGGTCCTTTATATAGGGCCTGGGGGCGCCCGGGACGTCGGGGGCACCCCCCACGTGGCCTCTGATCCGCAGAGCTCTCGGTCGCGTCTGATCCTCTAGATCCGCTTTGACCGGGGTGCCCGGAGCGCTCGGGGCGCCCGCATTGACCGGTCAAAGCTTTATCTTCTCGGCTTCGCAAGGGCGCGCTTCAGCAGCTGTCAGTGGGGGCGCCCGCGACACACGGGGCACCCGCGACCGGCGGGGCGCCCGGAGCATCCGGGGCGCCCCGAATGTAGCTGTCGAGGTGCGTTGAGGTGTGTTTTCACTTCTTGCAGACTTAGGTTGACCTTGGGGGCGCCCGGATCATCGGGGGCGCCCTGCTCAGCTTCTGCCTCACTCCTTTGAGGCTCTCTGAGCTGCAGATACTCAGTCCTTCGATCCTGCATCCAGGGTTAGTCCAAATAGCAATTATATTATTATTTTTTATACAGCCTTATCTGTCTTGGTTCTGACTTTGGTCTCCAAAATGGAGCCCTAGATCGAACCGACGCCTACTGTTCCCTCGACGGGGAACGCGTCCTCACCTACTCCTCTCGGGAGAATTTACCTGATGCCAACCGTTCCTTTGGTTGGACTTTTGCCTAACGGTCCTTTGTCAGATCTTGGATATCGATGTAACGACCCGGAAAATTCTCTTAATATTTTCTTAAAATATTAAGCATGTCTAGATAGTTTTCCGAGGAACCTAGGAATATTAATGTGAACTTTGGCCTAGAAAACCCATGTTTTCTCATTTAAATTGGGAAAAAGGGCACTAATGGGCCTTATATGGGCTTTCTAGTACCATAATTTTTGGTGAATTTTAGGTAAAAATTTATAGAAATATAAAGGAGATTTAATGAGAAATATTAACATAATTATGGGGGATTTTTAAAAGGATTTTCGGAATTTTGGAAAAATAAAAAGAGAAATAAAAATAAAAATAAGGTGCATGGACCAAGGATTGAACCTTGGACCTCTTGTACAACCATGTATGATTTAACCAACTCATCTAGCAAGGGAATGTTATGAGGAAATGAAGTGGATATTGGTTAAGGCTTAGAAGAAGATGAAGGGTCATGGAGAGACTCTTCATTTACCTCCTTAATGGGTGATAAATAGGGGGGTTTGGGAGTTTCTTTCTCTCTTCCTTCAATTGCATTTCCTCTCCTCCTCCTTCCTCATTCTAGCCGAACACCTTCAAGGGAGTTCTCCCTTGGAAAAACTTCCACCAAGGTCTCATCACCAAGATCAAAAGGTTTTCCAAGGATACAAGGGCAAGGGGGTTCAAGTGTTCAAGGGACTTACCATTTCCTTCTCTTTTAAGGTCTAAAAATCAAGATCCACCAAGGTAAGACTCCCTCACCTGTGGTATAATGGCTTTTCTTGAAGATTAACATGATATGAAAGTTGTATATGATGTTTATGTTGGAAAAACCAAAGGAAACCCATGAATCTAACCTTATAGGTTTCGGCCCATGGGATTCTTGGTCTAAAATGATGACAAAAATCCCTATAATGTTGTTTAATGTTCTCCCATGATGTTTAGAGACTAAATATAATTTTTGGGAATTTTTGGAGTACCCTAGGACACCCTAGGGTTTCGGCCAACATGAAAGAAACAAAACCAAGGACCCTAAGCTTGAGGGTTTCGGCCACCATGATTTAAAGGCCTATAATTATGCCAAAAATCTTGATAATGTCGTTTAATGCTCTCTTATGATGTTTAGAGATTAAATATGATTTTTGGGAATTTTTGGGGTACCCTAGAGGCCCTATATGTTTCGGCCAACCTCAAGGACCCAAGGGTTAGGGTTGAGCCTTTAACTCCAAGTATATGTTTTTGTGTTGCCATGATATAAGGGTGATGGAGGGTGATTATGTGAATTTTCACATGGCCTAGAGACTCTATAAGTTTCGGCCAAGAAGGGTTAATAGGGTAAATGTTAAGATTTATTTCAAGTAATGGCTCAAATGGCTCCATGGTAAGATGTGATTAGTGTTTTATGAGTTATTGGGGATTTTAATGGAATTTTCCCATTCCCCCATGGCCTTATAAGTTTCGGCCAGCCCTAGGAAAGTGGCTTAAAGATTAGGGTTAACCCTAATCATGGCTCCAATGACTTCCTATGGTCTCCTAAATGATGTATGGTTGTTCCTTTACCTTATGCTATGTTACATGTTTATGGAATTGATGGAACTCCACCTTAGAAGTTTCAGCCAAGCCTTGAATCTAGGGTTTGGGGTGGAGTTAGGGTTCAAAGAATGATGGTTCATGTTTACCATAAAGTATCTATATGTATAGGATCAAGCATGTGGTAGAAACCATGTTAACTATAACCCTAAGGTTTAAGCACCATGTTTATGTTTCATGTTTAGGTTATGATTGGATGTCATGCTTAATAGGGTTATCCTGAATGTTTATGTTGTAGGCCATGTATTGGAATGGTAGGTAGAATGTTATGGAAATCCTATCTAGGTATGTTTATGTGATGTAGGGAACCATGCTAAGTTATATGCTCATGTTAGGTTAAGAACCAAGCTATGCTATGGTGTATGTTCATGATATGAATGATTGCCATGATAAGTATGATAGGTTTATGTTCAGGATAAGAAAGATGCATGCCATGTTGTATGAATAAAGATGCATGTCATGCTTATGAAAGAAGATGCGTACCATGTTTATGAATGAAGATAATGCTCATGCCTTCCAGGCATCATGATGTTATGCAATAAGAATGAACAATGAAAGGACAAGCATGTGTTAAGTCATGCTTTATGTAACATGGTTATGCTATGAATGTCTTATGAATGATGAAACATGAAAAGTATTTTACTTTATGTATGGGCTTGTACCGGACCGAAGTATGGGTCCAAGGGATGGGCACCTTAAGAACGCCCCGGTTTTGGACTACCGAAGCTGTCCACGGTTCTGGCACTACCGGAGCTGTGCAGCAGGGATGAGCACCTTAAGAACGCCTCGGTTCGGGGACTACCGACTATGCTGTCCTTACCCTAGTAGGTCGGGGCTCGCGACCTCGGACCTGCTAGGGATGCGCGCTATGATGTATGTATGTGGTACAAGCCGGGGACCCCAAATGATGTTATGATTATTATGTTTAAGCATTTAAAAGTATGTTTTAAAAGTTAAGCATCCTTATGTATATGCATTCCACTCATGCATCCATTCATGTTATGCATTTTGCTATGTGATAAGATTTTATGCTTACGTTTCATGTTAAGAAGTATGCATGAGAATGAATGAACTATGCCATGATTATGTTAAGAAGAATGTTCACTATGTTTATGTTTATGCTATGTATTATGTCATGCTTAGAATGTTCACTATGTTTATGTTAATGCCATGCTATGTATATGATAAGTGATGTAAGATGTTACGTTCTAAGTAGAGCACCAAGTATGTTAATGTTTCATGTGCTCTCATGGTTTTTGTGAGTAGGAAAGTGTCTTACTAAGCCCGTGTGCTTATAGTCTTATTTCCTTATTCCGCAGATCATTCAAGGGGACAATGATGGAAGCAGTAGGAGGGCATGAACGCATGTGTGTAGTAGTGACTTGGCCCAGGAAACCATATGTTTACTGTTTATGCTAGAACTTCACCTCGGTTACTTATATGTTTGAATAATGACTTCTGGAACCTTATGATATGATGTTATGTATGACATGATATGATGCTTAAGTTCAAAGTTAATATGCTAAGGTTCCCATGTCATTAAGTTAAGAACGGTAACAGGGCATGTATAAGTTAAAGTTATTCCGCTGCCTTCTGATGTCTACATGCCCTAAGCATGTTAACGTAACGCCGCTTATGGAAAAAAAAGCGGGCGTTACAGGTTGGTATTAGAGCAGTAACCATCTCACTACACACACATCAAGTCCTCTTCCTGCCGCTTCCAAGTAAGTACCTCTTTACATATCTTATAGTAAGATGTTTTATGATTTGGGATATGCAAGTATGAACGATAGTTATGATGAAAGGTACCTTAAGATATGTAACGATGAACGATATTTTTATCATCTTTTAGGAATTAGATGCTTAGAATAATATAGGGGTAGAAAAGAACTGATATTGATCATACTTGTCTTTGGTGAAAAAAAACATGGTTAGAAGACAGAGTAACCGACTTAACGAGGCAACCCCACCGCCTGATCTGGTGCAATTGGTAACCCAACTTCAGCGCTAAGTCACCGAGCAGCAGCAGACTATTAACACCTTGATGAACCAACAGGAAAATTCTACTACTCCACCAGTGAACCAGACTGCTATACCTGTGGCACCTACGGTTACACACACTCCTCCGCCGGGCTCGACCACTGTGGCACGATAGGAGGCTTACCTGATCCAATGGTTAAGGCTGAAACCGGAAAATTTTTCCGGTACTGGCGAACCTTGGGACGCCCAGGCATGGTTCAAGATGATGGAAAGTACCCTGTAACTGCTGGACTGGCCTGAGCATGAGAAGATCAAGTGTGCGTCATTCTGCCTGACTGGGGATGCCAGAATGTGGTGGGAAAGGGTCAAGGCCAAGAGACCGGTGGACCAGATGGCGTGGTCCGATTTCGAGTCAGAGTTCTTTGAAGAATTCTTCAACATGCGGGTCACGAACAAACACTACGACGAATTCACGGAGTTCCGGCAGGGCGATCTCTCGGTTAATGAGGCCGTGAAGAAATTTAATCGACTGGTTCGGCTGTGCCCTGAGTTGGTCCGTACTGAGAAAGAGAGGGTCCGACTTATGCTAAGAATGTTGCGGCCTGAAATAGCTCTGAATGTGGCTGGTGGAGTTAACAGGCCCCAAACCGCCGAGGAACTGTTTAGTAGTGCCCTACTCACTGAGCACTACCTGAACAATATCACTCAGCAACGGAAGGCGATGAATGAAAGTAAGAGTCAAGTTCATACCGGAATCCTCGATTCTTTCTCTCATTATCCCTATTGTTCTTTCCATTAATAATCGCTTAGGAGGACAGAGGTCCCAGAGCAACCACGCTAGCGGGAAGGGGGATCAGGGTGGTAAAAGGAAGTCATGGAACAACTCT
Source organism: Boesenbergia rotunda (assembly GCA_024364735.1). Classification (NCBI taxonomy): domain Eukaryota; kingdom Viridiplantae; phylum Streptophyta; class Magnoliopsida; order Zingiberales; family Zingiberaceae; genus Boesenbergia; species Boesenbergia rotunda. Next base: position 56,370 of record JAGFNQ010004099.1, on the reverse strand, counting down.
CCAAGGGGACCAGCAAATAAACAGACCAAGTTTTCATCATGCACGACATGCGGGAAGAATCACTCCGGAGAATGCCGCAAGGGCACGAACCGGTGTTTCACCTGTGGTGTGAAGGGACATATGGCGGCTCTGTAGGGTTTTTCGGGCCACGAAAACCGCTTTTTCCGCGTCGCGGAAACCCCGAAAGCCCCAATAGCAAGGATCCGAGCGAAGAAAGCCATTTCAAAAATTACGAGTGCTCGTTTACATGCTTCAAATCCCGATCTACTCCTAGATCTAAAGAGGGATAAACATTTTACCTTTGATGCGTGCCCCGTTTAATCCCGTTCGCTCCTTTTGGATGTCGAATCTCTAGGACGTCAAGTGCCGTCCCTCTAGAAGTATCCACGCGAACAAAAAGTAGATGGATGAAATCCTTTAGGTGTGCTAGCACCTTGTAGGATTCGGCCAAGAGGAGAAGAAGAAGAAGAACTCCAACAACAGGAGAGGAAGAAGAGAAGACACACTTAGAGGAAAAATGAAACAAAACCAACTTTTGTTCTTCCATGGTGGCCGGCCATTAATGGCCATTAAGTGGCCGGCCATAATGGCCATTAGGTGGCCTTCCTTAACCCCCTTTCAATTTGAATTCAAATTCAAATGGGGGGGGGGGGGGAACCAAGCCAAGTCATCACTTGGTCAAGTCAAGGTGAGGTGACCTTTTGGTCAAGTCAAACTTACCTTTTATGGAATTTCCATATTTAGTCAAGTCAAACTTGACTCCATTTCTTCTCCCATGTCAAGTCTAACTTGAAGTGGAACCAAGTCAAGTCAAACTTGATTTGGATTTGGGTCAAGTCAAACTTGCCTTTTATGGACTTTCCATATTTAGTCAAGTCAAACTTGACTCAATTTCTTCTCCCATGTCAAGTCTAACTTGAAGTGGAACCAAGTCAAGTCAAACTTGATTTGGATTTGGGTCAAGTCAAACTTGCCTTTTATGGACTTTCCATATTTAGCCAAGTCAAACTTGACTTCAATTTTTCTCCATCTATTTGTTCTTTGCGTGTGACCCTATAGGTTCTTGTAATGTTAGCAATGCTTCTAACCTCTTAGAAATATAAGCAATGAGCGGTATCTAGCAACACATCATTGCTACCCAAGTTACAAGAATGTTGAGATCCAACATCACCAATGTGACTAATAATTGTGACCATCACAATATGTGACAATGTCCTTCTATCCTTGATATCTACATTGATCTTTCATGAGGCATAGACCGTGTCATCCTCCAATCAATCTATGTGTCTTGAACTCCAAGTAGTCTCACTATAATCAAATAAGCTCAATATCTCATATTGCCTTATTTGGGCATGGTCATGCACTTAGTGATCTCACTCTATCAAGACTATGATATCTCTCCCGTCATATAGGAGGGATAGATCTCATCTACATCACTCACATCCCTCCGCATAATTTGTTACATACCCAGTAATCGCCTTTATAGTCCACCCAGTTACGGGTGACGTTTGACGAAACCAAAGTACATAACTCCTTATGTAGGGAACTATGGTGACTTCAGGTCTAAGGACTAATAGTCATACTAATAGTCACATGAGAAAGTATATGACACTCATATAACGATCCATGATACTTTCTCATGGCGGGCCATTCAGTATACATTCTCTAATGTATACCCATGTGTCAACTTGATATCTCATATCCATGACTTGTGAGATCAAGTCATCATGTTGACCTACATGCTAGTCTCTATGCATTAACATTGTCCTTGAATGTTAATACTTGACTAGGAATAATTAAGAGTAGTGTTCTCTATATCATCTCACTATCGATTCAACTAATCGATTGATATAGATAAGAACCTTCTACTCAAGGACGTTATTATACTAAGTTATTTGGCACCAATACACATAAGTACAATAACCATAAGAAATGCCTTTATATATAAGAAATATATATACAAGAATATGATACAATGAGTCCAAAAAGTAATCATCATATGATTGGCTCTAGGGCTCTCACTAACAGGCTCACTGTCCTACAAAGAACCAGGCCCCTCCCCAACCACTGGCTCAGTACCAGGGTGCACCGGCGAAATTGCACTATATGCCAGCTGAGCTGGAAGGAACCCCGATGTTGTAGGCCTCTCCAACAGTGACGAATGCTAGGGTTTTCTCGGTTACCAAGGAGGACACTGCGGAAGCTTCTACGGTTGTCACAGGTCAGATACTTATTTTCAGTCAGTATGCTACCGCATTATTTGATACTGGGGCAACACACTCGTTTATTTCTGTGCCATATACCAAGAAGATAGATAGGCATCCGCAAGAGTTGGACGGCAGGTTCTTAACGACCCTGCCTTCAGGAGAGATAATGTCATCTACTCATGTACTGCGTGCGGTGCCGGTCAGAATTTCAGGAAGGGAACTTTACTGCGATCTGATAGTACTTGACATGCATGATTATAATGTTATAATGGGAATGGACTTCCTGCGTAAATACGGTGCTTCTATTGAGTGCCGTAAGCGAAAGGTGGTCTTTCGACCTGAGGGAAGTTCTAAGTTCGAATTTATCGAGGAGTCAAGGAAAAGAACCGGGAAATATTTATCAGCTCTCCATGCTCAGAAGATGTTAGACAAAGGATGTACTGGATTTCTAGCATATGTGGTGGATGCCAGTCAAGGGAAGGATCGGAAGCTGGAAGATGTCTGGGTGGTATGTGATTACCCAGAGGTTTTCCCAGATGAGTTACCAGGATTAGCTCCAGATAGAGAAGTGGAATTTGAGATCGAATTAATTCCTGGTACTAACCCGATCTCCAAGGCACCTTACCGTATGGCGCCGGTTGAGTTGAAGGAACTTCAGGAACAACTACAGGAGTTGCTAGATAAGGGATTTATTCTCCCTAGTCATTCCCTGTGGGGAGCTCCAGTATTGTTTGTGAAGAAGAAAGATGGATCTATGCGTATGTGCATAGATTATCGAGCGCTAAACAACGTGACCATTAAGAACAGGTATCCCCTTCCGAGGATAGATGACATGTTTGACCAATTAAAGGGAGCCACAGTTTTCTCAAAAATTGATTTGAGGTCTGGGTACCATCAAGTTAGAGTAAAACAAGAGGATGTTCCGAAGACGACTTTCCGAACAAGGTACGGGCACTTTGAGTTTGTTGTTATGCCTTTCGGCGTGACAAATGCCCCTGCTATGTTTATGGACCTGATGAATCGGGTGTTCTCATCGTTCCTCGACAAATTTGTGATCGTCTTCATCGATGATATTCTTATTTATTCGAGGACCCAAGAAGAGCACACTGAACATCTGAAGAAAGTATTAGAGATTCTTCGGGAAAAGCAATTGTATGCAAAATTTTCCAAATGTGAGTTCTGGCTTGACCAAGTGGGCTTTTTGGGCCATATTATCTCTAAAGACGGAGTTATGGTGGATCCAATGAAGGTTGAAGCGGTGAATAACTGGATCCGGCCGAAGAACGCCAGCGAGATCAGAAGTTTTCTGGGGTTGGCAGGCTATTATAGAAAATTTGTGGAGGATTTCTCGAGGATCGCAGCCCCTTTAACGACTCTCACCCGGAAGGATAAGAAGTACGAATGGACGGAAGACTGTGAAAAGAGTTTCTTGGAACTAAAAAGGAGACTCACCAGTGCACCAATCCTTACCCTTCCAGAATGTAATCAGAGCTTTGACATGTATAGTGATGCCTCCAAATTAGGACTTGGAGCTGTACTTATGCAGAATGGAAAAGTTATTGTCTATGCCTCTAGACAACTCAAGAAATATGAACAGAATTACCCCACTCATGATCTGGAACTGGCCGTGGTGGTCTTCGCTCTTAAGATATGGAGGCATTATCTGTACGGAGCGCAGTGTCAAATTTATACAGACCACCAGAGTCTGCGATATTTCTTCACTCAGAAGGACCTGAATATGAGACAACGCCGATGGCTTGAGTTGGTAAAGGACTATGACTGCGAGATCTTCTATCATCCAAGGAAGGTGAACAAGGTGGCCGATGCACTCAGCCGGAAGTCAAGTGCCACTTTGATGTCCATATCTAAATTACCCCGACCACTTGAAAGAGAAATTATGAATTTTGGGGTCGAGGTCATCTCCGGGCGACTTTCCACCATGACAATATCGCCCGCGCTATGTGAGGACATATTGGAAAAATAAAATGGTGATCTGGGTCTCCAAAAAATAAAACAGGAGATCGTAGAAGGAAAAGGCGACGGTTTTCATATCGCCAAAGGGGGGGGTACTATACCTTAGGGATCGTCTATGCATCCCTAATGATCCGGAGCTTCGAAGGAAAATACTGACGGAAGATCACGAGACCCTTTATTTGATGCATCTAGGATCCACCAAGATGTATCAAGATTTGAAAGAGAAGTTCTGGTGGTCCGGTATGAAGAGTGTAACGCCCCAAAATTTCCATATTGAAGTTCTTAAAGTCCTTAGAACTATTTAAAAATATTTTAGAAATATTCTAGATATTTTTAGGAATTTTTAGAATATTTTTATGGAATTTTCCGAGTCCGTTTAGTATTTTTAAAAAGGGAAAAACTTTAAAGGGCAGCAGGGGGGTTCGAACTCGCGACCACAGGAGGAGCAAGCCCTTAAGGGCGCGCAAGTGACCGGCTGGGCTAAGGTATCAAGCACAACAAAAGGCGGAGAGAAATAATTTTATAGAGCAGTTAAGTTTTTTCATGAAGAGGTATTTAAACCCCGCTTAAGTCGCGTGAAACCCTTGGAGGAGAACTTTCGGCTGCGTGCGAGAAGGGGGCAAGGGAGGGGCGGCGAAAACAAAAGGGAACCTAGGTTTTCTTTACTCCTCTCCTCTCCTAAGGGGCGCCGGCTAAGGGAATCTCAAGGGGGTCGGAGCGTTTCGTTCGTCTCGACGAGAAGAACACGTAGGCGCGGACGGTTCATAGAGATCTCAAGTTTCACCCGAGCCCTAGTCGTCTAATTTCGGTTGTAAGTCCAAGAAATCAAGGTAAGTACTGCTCACCTGCAGTAAGAGGCGGTTTTCCGCAAGAATTTTCCCTTAAAAGTTTTAAAGGAGATATTTACTTTTAGTTAAGATGTTGCATGTGATCTTAGTTCATTATATGCTTATATATATTTGATAGAGTACCCTATGTGAGTTTAGGGTCTAAGAAATCTATAAGAAAAGAAAAGAAAGATAAAGAAAAAGGAAATAGAAGGCCAAGGCCTTACGAAATCCCCAAAAGTCTAGACTTAGGGATTTGGGCATACAAGGTGTTCGATAAAATACCAAGGCATTTAAAGATAAGAAAGAAAAGAAAGAAAAGCTATTTTATTTTCTAAGGCCAGTACCCGGCGTCCAAGGGCGTCGTTAAAGAAATCCAGGTGTCCAATTCCAAGGTCTTGGCCCTGGTAGACCAAGGTCTGCTCTATTAGGATTGGCGGCTCGCTACCCCAACCTTTTAGGGAACGCGCATAAGATGGTACTTACGTCTTAAGTGGATCCAAGTGAGTTATTATTTTCAAGTATATACTTTAGCAAAGTTTTCTAAAAGTAAAGAAATATTTAAAGTTAAAGAATTGCTAAAGTTTTAAGTTAAGCCAAGAAAAAAATGAGTTAAGACTTATTAATGCTTGAGTATGCATGTTTTGAGTTATACATGTTTTAGTATTTCTTTTAAGCATAAAAGTATCTCATGTGATTTCACATTGTTTAAAAAGCATGCTTGCACATTTCAAGATTTTGTGAGCTACATAGTACTTGCTAAGCTTTATGCTTATTAGTTGTATTTCCTCTTACTGCAGATAAAGGTAAAGGCAAGCAATTCTGAAGGAAGGCGACGAGGCGGTGCTGAGTGACGTGTGTGTGGTGGCTGACCTTGGAGAGGTCCTTGGGACGAGACAGTTTAGCTTATTTGAAATGCAATGTTTAAGGTTTCCAAATTCCAAGTTATTGTGTTATGGAGTTTATTAAACACTTATGCTTCGGATAGTTTTACATGCTCAATTTTGTAGAATGAAGATCCCATGTCATTTCAATTAGTATGCATACTTTTGTGAATGCACTAGATGAGCAAGGGCATGAGTAGTTTAGCATGTGGATACATTGAATTTTAGACTTATTCTTGAGCTTATTATTCCCTTCTATTTAGTATATACATCCTTATGATTGCATTGGATAAGTATGAGCGTGAGTAGTTTTGAATATCGATACTTTAATGGAGCTATTTGATGCATGTGCCAAGATGTTGTTAGGCTCCTTTTGAATTAAGTTTTATTGCTTTAAACATGCTTAGAAAAGTTACATTCATATTCCATAATGCTTTAGTAATGTTATAGAACCTTGTGTGATGAGTTTAATGGTTAGAATTGCTAGTAATGTGTCATTGTATCATGCATGACTATTAAAGTTAAAATCTCATTCTAAGATAGATTTGAATACAAAAAAAAAGTTCCGCATTTTTAGTCGTGCATTAGAGTCAGATAGTAGACAAGTAACGGTCCATCTAAGGTAGAGAAGGCGGGTCGCTACAGTTGGTATCAGAGCAGTTCCCATTCTCCAGCATCACACATACATCAGCATCAACCTTGCCGTCTTCAAGTAAGAAAGCTTTAAGTTTCAGTTTTTCTATTGCTCCTTTACTTAATTGCAGTATAGAGAAATGCTTAAGTACTTACTCATATGTGCATAGAACAAGGAAGCATATTTAATACCTTAGTATCACGGAATCATGTTTAATCCCTAGAATGGATATTAGGTTACTAAGTAAGAAAACAAGTTCTATACCTAGAAATATAGTAGTGATTCTTGTTCCCTTATGCATTATTACATGGCAAGAAGAGGTCGAGCTCCTAATGCAAGGAACAGAACTCCAGTTCAAGATAACAATGAGCCTGGCACAGAACAACCAAACCTGATGGCAGTCATTGCTCAAATGCAAGCTCAGATTACAGAACAACAGAAGACCATCGCCACACTGATGGCAAATCAGCACCCAGTGCCCCCTACACCACCCACAGTAGGAGTGGGAACTCCAGTGGTGGCTGAAGTTCCACCAGTCACACAGGAGACCCCTGCCGTGAACCGAAGATAAGAAGCATACCTCGTCCAGTGGCAGAGGCTGAAACCTGAAAGTTTCTCAGGCACGACTGAGCCCTGGGATGCCCAGGCTTGGTTCAAGACTTTAGAGAGCACAATGGAACTTCTTGACTGGCCAGAAGTCGAGAAGGTCAAATGTGCCTCCTTCTGCCTAACTGGAGATGCTCGTATGTGGTGGGAGCGGGTCAAGAGTAAGAGGATAGTCAACCAGATGAGCTGGACAGATTTCGAGCAAGAGTTCTATGAGGAGTTCTTCCACATGCGGGTTACCAACAAGCACTACGAGGACTTCATGGAGTTCAGACAAGGTAACCTACCAGTGGGAGAAGCAGTCGCGAAGTTCAACAGACTAGCTCACCTCTGCCCAGAGCTAGTCAGCACAGAGAAGGAGCGAGTCAGACTGATGCTCCGCATGCTGAACCCTGAAATAGCACTCAACGTGAATAGCGGGACGCACCGACCTCAGACCAGCGAGGAGTTGGTCAGTAGTGCTCTAATCTCAGAGTACTATCTGAATAGCATCAAGGCACAACAAACACAGCAGAAGCCAGTCCTGATTGGGAACAAGACAATAGGAGGCCAGAAGCCTCAGCCAAATAACCAGAACTGGAAGAACAAGAACCACAAAAGGAAGCAGTGGCCTGGCAGCCAAAAAGGAAACCCAGAGAACAAGCAAGCTAGGTATCCACCTTGTCCTAAGTGTGGGAGGACCCATCCAGGAGCATGCCTTTTGGGTGTAACTGGATGCTACTCATGTGGACAAGAGGGACACAGATCCAAAGACTGCCCAAACAAGTTTAAAGTACTTCCTCAGCAGTCCGTACAGTATGGAGGCAAGCCTCAGTTACATTACATGCCTACTATACTGGAGGGACCTCAGATCAGTCAGGGAGGATTGGAAGCAGCACCAGTTCCAACCAATGCCAGAGTCTTTTCCCTCACGAAGGAAGAAGCTGCCAGCGCCTCCACGGTCGTAACAGGTCAAATAGTTATTTTTCAGCATTTAGCTACTACACTGTTTGACACTGGGGCGACCCATTCTTTCGTATCAGTACCTTTTGCTAGTAAGTTACAGGTGCCTGCAGAGAGTTGGGAGTCCAGATTCCTGACAACTCTCCCTTCTGGGGAGATCATGGAATCCACCCAGCGGCTCCGGGCTGTGCCAATCAAGATTTCAGACCGAGAGCTATATGTTGATCTGATAGTCCTTGCGATGCAAGACTTCGACATCATACTGGGCATGGATTTCCTCAGTAAGTATAGCGCTTCAGTGGACTGCCGTAGAAGGAAGGTAGTTTTCAGCCCAGAAGGAGAACCACCATTCGAGTTTCAAGGAGCCCCAAAGAGGAAGACTCAGAAATTCCTCTCAGCCTTGGCAGCCCACCCGATGCTAGAGCAAGGGTGTGCTAGTTTTCTTGCACACGTAGTGGACTCAGAAATACTGAATCCTCTGGTAAGTACACTTCTTTAGCATGGAGACATGGAATGTACTGTGGATAGCTGACATATCCTCTGGTAAGTCCAACTCATATGCTACCTTACCAACCCTCCTTATGATCTTGTAGGGTCCTATGTAGCGAGGACTTAGCTTGCCCTTCTTGCCAAATCTTACTACTCCCTTCATGGGAGCGACCTTGAGAAATACTGAATCTCCAACTTGGAATTCAAGTGGCCTACGGCGTGTGTCAGCATAACTTTTCTGTCTACTCTGGGCAGTCTCAATCCTCTGGCGGATCGTTTGGATAGCCTGAGCGGTCTCATCTATAAGCTCAGTCTGGCTGCCTAGTCCTGACTCCATCTCTTGCTTCTCACCAGCTTCTTGCCAACATATGGGTGATCTGCATTTCCTGCCATATAATGCTTCATAAGGTGCCATCTTGATAGTGGCCTGATAGCTATTGTTGTAGGCAAACTCAGCTAAGCACAGAAATTTGCACCAACTACCTTTAAAGTCCAATGCACAAGCCCTGAGCATGTCTTCTAAAATCTGATTTACTCTCTCTGTTTGTCCATCTGTCTGGGGATGGAAAGCTGTGCTGAACTGAAGTCTGGTGCCTAGGGCGTCCTGAACACACCTCCAAAAATGGGAGGTGAACCGCCCATCTCTGTCAGACACGATCGACTTCAGAACTCCGTGAAGCCTGATCACTTCTTTCACGTACAGTTGTGCTAACTGCTCTACCGAATGCGATAACTTGATGGCTAGGAAGTGGGCAGACTTGGTCAATCTATCCACTATCACCCATATTGCATCGTGTCCATGGGTGGTCCTTGGGAGACCTGTGATAAAATCCATGGATATCTCTTCCCACTTCCACTCTGGAATGGGAAGAGGCTGCAGAACTCCTCCTGGTCTCTGGTGTTCTGCTTTGACTCTCTGGCAGGTCAAGCAGGTACTGATATATCTGGCCACGTCTCGCTTGAGTCCAGACCACCAGAATCCTTTCTTTAAATCCTGATACATCTTGGTAGAACCAGGATGCATAGAGTACGGGGTACTGTGGCCTTCTTCTAAAATATTCTTTCTTAGTTCCTCATCATTGGGGACGCAAAGGCGGTCTCCAAAATAGAGGATGCCACTATCTGATACTCGAAACTCTGAATTTTCTGCCTCTTGGATCCCCTGCTTGATCTTCTGGATTTCTGGGTCTTGACTTTGCTTTCTTGTATATCCACAAGCAGGGTTGACTCTAGAGTCAATGCAGAAAGTTGCCCAATTATTACCTCGACTCCAAAATCTTTATTTCTTTCTAAGTGGTAGAGACAGTGATGAAGGGACATCAGTGCTGCACAGGATTTTCTGCTCAGTGCATCTGCCACTTTATTAGCTTTACCTGGGTGGTAGAGGATTTCACAGTCATAATCTTTGACCAACTCTAGCCACCTGCGCTGCCTCATATTCAGGTCCTTCTGAGTGAAGAAGTACTTCAAACTTTGATGGTCTGTGAAGATTCTGCACTGCACTCCATACAGGTAGTGTCTCCAGAGCTTCAGTGCGAAAACCACAGCTGCTAGCTCAAGGTCGTGGGTAGGGTAATTCTTCTCATAGTCCTTGAGCTGTCTGGAGGCATATGCTATTACTTTACCATCTTGCATGAGGATAGCTCCAAGGCCCATCTTGGATGCATCACTGTAGATGTCAAAGGCCTTGTCACTCTCTGGAACAGTCAGGATGGGAGCACTGGTCAGTCTCTTCTTCAGCTCTAGAAAACTGTGCTCGCATTTATCTGACCATTCATACTTCTTGTTCTTTCTGGTCAAGGCTGTGAGTGGAGAGGCTATCCTGGAAAAGTCCTCCACAAATTTTCTGTAATATCCTGCTAGGCCTAAGAAGCTTCTGATTTCACTGGCATTCTTGGGTCTACACCAGTTGCTGACTGCTTCTATCTTGGCTGGATCAACTTGAATGCCTTCTTTGGATACAATGTGACCTAGGAAGGTCACCTGATCTAGCCAAAACTCACACTTTGAGAATTTTGCATAGAGCTTCTCCTGCTGAAGGATCTGCAGCACTATCCTCAAGTGTGTAGCATGGTCCTCTGGAGTCTGGGAGTATATGAGAATATCATCAATAAATACAATGATGAATTTATCGAGATACTCCCTGAAGATGTGGTTCATCAGCTCCATGAAGACTGCTGGAGCATTGGTTACTCCAAAAGGCATTACTACAAATTCGTAGTGGCCGTATCTTGTCCTGAAGGCCGTTCTGGGGATGTCACTTTCTTTAACCTTTAGCTGATGATACCCAGAACGCAGATCTATCTTCGAGAACACTGTAGCCCCTTTGAGTTGATCAAATAAATCATCTATTCTAGGAAGAGGGTACTTGTTCTTGATGGTTACCTTGTTCAGAGCTCTGTAGTCTATGCACAGACGCATAGACCCATCCTTCTTCTTGACGAAAAGTACAGGAGCTCCCCAGGGTGAATGACTCGGGCGAATGAAGCCCTTGTCTAGTAGCTCTTGGAGTTGCTCTTGTAATTCCTTCAACTCTGCTGGAGACATACGATATGGGGCCTTCGAGACCGGACCGGTACCGGGCACTAGCTCGATCTCGAATTCCACTTCTCGGTTGGGAGGTAGTCCAGGTAATTCTTCTGGGAACACTTCTGGATATTCGCAGACTACCCGTACATCCTCCTGCTTGAGTTCTTCCTTTGCTTCTGATTCCACTATGTGTGCAAGAAAACCAGCACACCCTTGCTCTAGCATCTGGTGGGCTGCCAAGGCTGAGAGAAATTTCTGAGTCTTCCTCCTTGGGGCTCCTTGAAACTCGAATGGTGGTTCTCCTTCTGGGCTGAAAACCACCTTCCTTCTACGCAGTCCACTGAAGCGCTGTACTTACTGAGGAAATCCATGCCCAGTATGATGTCGAAGTCCTGCATCGCAAGGACTATCAGATCGACATATAGCTCTCGGTCTGAAATCTTGATTGGCACAGCCCGGAGCCTCTGGGTGGACTCCATGATTTCCCCTGAAGGGAGAGTTGTCAGGAATCTGGACTCCCAACTCTCTGTAGGCACCTGTAACTTACTAGCAAAAGGTACTGATACGAAAGAATGGGTCGCCCCAGTGTCAAACAGTGTAGTAGCTAAATGCTGTAAAATAACTATTTGACCTGTTACGACCGTGGAGGCGCTGGCAGCTTCTTCCTTCGTGAGGGCAAAGACTCTGGCATTGGTTGGAACTGGTGCTGCTTCCAACCCTCCTTGACTGATCTGAGGTCCCTCCAGTATAGTAGACATGTAATGTAACTGAGGCTGGCCTCCATACTGTACGGACTGCTGAGGAAGTACCTTGAACTTGTTTGGGCAGTCCTTGGATCTGTGTCCCTCTTGTCCACATGAATAGCATCTAGTTACACCCAAAAGGCATGCTCCTGGATGGTTCCTCGCACACTTAGGACAAGGTGGATACCTAGCTTGCTTATTCACTGGTTTTCCTTTCTGGCTGCCAGGCCACTGCTTCCTTTTGTGGTTCTTGTTCTTCCAGTTCTAGCTATTTGGCTGAGGCTTCTGGCCTCCTATTGTCTTGTTCTCAATCAGGACTGGCTTCTGCTGTGCTTGCTGTGCCTTGATGCTATTCAGGTAGTGCTCTGAGATTAGAGCACTACTGACCAACTCCTCGCTGGTCTGGGGTCGGTGCATCCCGCTGTTCACGTTGAGTGCTATCTCAGGATTCAGCATGCGGAGCATCAGTCTGACTCGCTCCTTCTCTGTGCTGACTAGCTCTGGGCAGAGGCGAGCTAGTCTGTTGAACTTTGCGACTGCTTCTCCCACTGGTAGGCTACCTTGTCTGAACTCCATGAAGTCCTCGTAGTGCTTGTTGGTAACCCGCATGTGGAAGAACTCCTCATAGAACTCTTGCTTGAAATCTGCCCAGCTCATCTGGTTGACTATCCTCTTACTCTTGACTCGCTCCCACCACATACGAGCATCTCCAGTTAGGCAGAAGGAGGCATATTTGACCTTCTCGACTTCTGGCCAGTCAAGAAGCTCCATCGTGCTCTCTAAAGTCTTGAACCAAGCCTGGGCATCCTAGGGCTCAGTCGTGCCTGAGAAGCTTTCGGGTTTCAGCCTCTGCCACTGGACGAGGTATGCTTCTTGTCTTCGGTTCACGGCAGGGGTCTCCTGTGTGACTGGTGGAACTTCAGCCACCACTGGAGTTCCCACTCCTGCTGTGGGTGGTGTAGGGGGCACTGGGTGCTGATTCGCCATCAGTGTGGCGATGGTCTTCTGTTGTTCTGTAATCTGAGCTTGCATTTGAGCAATGACTGCCATCAGGTTTGGCTGTTCTGTGCCAGGCTCACTGTTATCTTGAACTGGAGTTCTGTTATTAGCATTAGGAGCTCGGCCTCTTCTTGCCATCTAATAATGCATAAAGGAACAAGAAATCACTACTACATTTCTAGGTATAAACTTGTCTTCTTACTTAGAAATCTGATATCCATTCTAGGGATTAAACATGATTCCGTGATACTAAGGGATTAAACATGCTTCCTTGTTCTATGCACATGTGAGTAGTACTTAAGCATTTCTCTGTACTGCAATTAAATAAAGGAGCAATAAAAAAAACTGAAACTTAAAGCTTTCTTACTTGAAGACGGCAAGGTTGATGCTGATGTGTGTGTGATGCTGGAGAATGAGAACTTGGCTCTGATACCACCTGTAGCGACCCGCCTTCTCCTGCCTTAGACGGATCGTTACTTTTGTCTACTTCTCGACTCTAACGCACGACTAAAAATGCGGAAAATCTTTTTCTTTTCTTTTAAATTCATCTAAGAATGATATTCTAACTTAAGTAGTCATGCATGATACCATGTCACACTTTCTTTCTCAAAAACTTGTAAGATGAAACTTATTGAAACCTGCCTCGCCCAACTCAGTTTTCGGGTATCAGTCGACTGATACTGTATCAGTCGACTGATAAGCCTGAAATCTGAATTTTCAGGTTTCGGCACTTGCTTCAAAACTCCACCAAACCTATACTTTCGAGCCATATAGAATCATGACACCATTTCTATACTCTATGCCAGTTTTCTAGACAATTTAGCCAATCAAAATGAATCCATAGACTTGAAATTAGGACTTTTGCGGAAGAAAATAAGCTATTCAAGTTTATATGAACTTTAACATTAGAGTTTGTACCAATCTTGACTCCTATGCATTCATAACACCAAATACATGTTCTATAACCTTGCTAAGGCATTATGAAATGTGAATGCAACTTTTCTAAACATATTTAAGCAATAAAAACTTGATTCAAAGAGAAATTAATACTATCTTGGCACATGCATCTAATTCTCTAACAAAGTATCAATATTTCCAACTACTCACACTTCTACTCATCCAACGCAATCATAAGGATGTGTATGCTAAATGAAATGACATGAAATCTTTACTCTAAGAAATTGAGCATGTAAAACTATCCAAAGCTTAAATGTTCGCTAAACTCCATAAAGCAAGAACTTGAAATTTGAATAAACTATAACATTGTAATTCAAATAACTAAATTGTCTCGTCTCAAGATCTCTCCAAATCAGCCACCACACACACTTTACTCAGCACCGCCTCGTCGCCTTCCTTCAGAATTGCTTGCCTTTACCTTTATCTGCAGTAAGAGGAAATGCAACTAGTAAGCAAAAAGCTTAGTAAGTACTATCTAGCTCACAAAATCTCGAAATGTGCAAACATGCTTCTTGAACAATATGAAAATCATATGAGATACTTATATGCTTGAAAGAAAACTAAGAAATGTGTAACTCAAAACATGCATACTCAAGCATTAATAAATCTCAACTCACTTTTCTTGGCTTAACTTGAAACTTTAGCAATTCTTTAACTTAAAGTCTTTCTTTAACTCTTTGAAAACTTCTTAAACTTTAGAAAACTTTGCTAAAGCATATACTTGAAAATAATAATCACTTGGATCCACTGAAGACGTAAGTACCATCTCATGCGCGTTCCCTAAAAGGTTGGGGTAGCGAGCCACCAATCCTAATAGAGCAGACCTTGGTCTACCAGGGCCAAGACCTTGGAATTGGACACCTGGATTTCTTTAACGACGCCCTTGGACGCCGGGTACTGGCCTTAGAAAATAAAATAGTTTTTCTTTCTTTTCTTTCTTATCTGTAAATGCCTTGGCATTTTCTCGAGCACCTTGCGTGCTAAAATCCCTAAGTCTTGACTTTTGGGGATTTCTTAAGGCCTGGCCTTTTCTTTTCTTATCTGTAAATGCTTTGCATTTTCTCGACCTTGCGTCTAAATCCTAAGTCTTGACTTTGGGATTTCTTAAGCTTGGCCTTTTCTTTTTTTTTATCTTCTTTTTTTTTCTCATAGCTTTTTGGACCCTAACTCATATAGGGACTCAATAAATATATAAGCATATAATGAACTAAGATCACATGCAAAAATCTTAACAAGAAGTAAATATCTCTTTTAAAAACTTTTAAGGGAAATTCTTGCGGAAAAACCGCCTCTTACTGCAGGTGAGCAGTACTTACATTGATATCTTGGACTTACAACCAAGATTGACGTCTAGGGCTCGGGAGAAACTTGAGATCTCGGAGAATTCTTCGCGCCTACGCGTTCCTCTCGTCGCGGGGATCCCGAATATAGGAATATCTCTTGGAGGAGAGCCTTGGCCGGCCCCCTGGAGCTTGGTGTTGTTTCGCCCAAGAGAGGAGAGGTCGGCGTGAGGGTTTGGAGAGGAGAGAAATAAAACTTCTCTCTTTAATTACCTATTTATACTTATGGGGCGGATTAACCTAACTACACCTTAAATATATTTCTCTCCTTCCTTTGCTGTGCTTGATACCCTAGCCAGC
>JAGFNQ010004099.1:0-37287 GCA_024364735.1 Boesenbergia rotunda | reverse complement strand
CGCAGAGAATCGGATACGTTCATACGCGATCAGCGGCGTCTGACAGTGCATTTTGAATTAAAGTGATCGGTCACCGGACCGATCAGAGAGCCTCCTGATCGGTCACCAGACCGATCAGGCTGGGTCCAGACCGATCAGGCTCCGTCCTGATCGGTCCCCAACAATCAATTAGAAATCGCAATTTCATTGGGACTCTCCTGGATCGATCACCAGACCGATCCCAGGTTGTGGATCGATCACCCGACCGATCCATCCCTTTATCGGGCGATTTCTGAGTTTCGCAGTCCAACCCTCCTGATCGGTCACCGGACCGATCAGGGAGCCTCCTGTTCGGTCACCAGACTGATCAAGTCATGACCAAACCGATCAGGCTCCGTCCTGATCGATCATAGAGAGGAACCCGCGACGCTGGATCATTCTCCAGAACGATCTGTACAGTGATCCTGATCGGTCACCAAACCGATCAGGAGCAGATCAGCAAGGGAACTCAACCTCACTGTTTGCTCCCTGATCGGTCGCCAGACCGATCAGGAGCAAAGCAATGGGTGAAACGAATACTTCCTGATCGGTCACCAGACCGATCAGTCATCGCTGGATCGGTCACCAGACCGATCCACGAAGGAGCACCGTGCCAACTCCCTGATCGATCACCAGACCGAACCAGGGACTTAAACCTAGCCCTCCAAGCTAGGGTTTCATCCACCTTAGCCCTCCAAGCTAAGGATTTTTCACCTAACTCTCCAAGTTGGGAATTTGCACCTAACCCTTCAAGTTAGGACTTTTCACCTAGCCCTCCAAGCTAGGACTTTTCACCTAGCCCTCCAAGCTAGGACTTTTCACCCAACCCTTCCGAATTATGACTTTTCCAAACCTAGCCCTCCAAGCTAGGACCTGACCCTCCAAGCCAGGACTTTTTCACCTAACTCTCCAAGATGGGACTTTTCACCTAACCCTCAAAGTTAGGACTTTTCACCTAGCCCTCCAAGCTCGAACTTTTTCACCCACCTCTTCCGAATTAGGACTTTTCAACACACCTAGCCCTCCAAGCTAGGATTTTCCATACCATGCCTGATCCCCGATCAGGACTTAATCATAATCATCATAATCATCAACCTAAACTAAAATCGATGTCAACACCAAAACAACAATCAGGACCAGACTGCATCAACAATCTCCCCCTTTTTGTTGTTTGACAATCCGATTTTAAGTTTAGGGATTCTCAATCAATTTCTCAACTTTCAGAATCATAGGGGAATCAAGATCCTCCCCCTATAATATAATCATCCTAAACTTAACCAACCAACACTCTCCCCCTTTGTCGAACACCGAAAAGGGTCTAGAGGGGTTGTTAAGTTTAACCACTCTCCCCCTCAATCCTAGGGGTATCCCAAAACGATAAAGATTTGATGTAATATCGGAAAACATATGACATCATGTGAAAGAATAGATCAAGATATAACATTCACATGCAGCATATGAACATGGCATCATAAGCATAATCATGGCAATGTAGCAAACATGCAGATAATACTCATGTAAACAGCATAGCATCAACAATAAGCATCCCTAAAGTAGGATAAACATGTGAGGTAAAGTCACAGAAGTCAAGACATAACAAGATGCAAGACACATGCATCAAAGTCAAAATACGTGCGGCTCAAGGCCACAACTGACAAGTCATAGGGCATACAGCCCGAAAGTCACACAGATCAAACAGTCAAATACGCATATCACCAGAAGTGACACCGGTCATCCAAACTCAAACGTCAGTGGGGGGTCGTCATCGTGCATGAGATCATCCATCGTGGCATCAGCAGATCCTGGTGCAGCACTGCCTGAAGGGGCATCCCCTGGAAACGTATGGTGGCGCCACTCTGCGTACCAAGTCTGCTGCAATGTCTGGACCCCAGACACAGTGGACTCCACGCCGGTCAATCTGCGATCAATGGATCGGAACTGTGATCGGACCTCCTTGCGGTAAATCTCTAGCAACTGAAAATCGTGCTGGACGGTTTGATCCAGCTCTGAAATCTGCCAGCGCAGATCCAGCTCAGGCTCATCGTAGTAATCACCAGCAGCAGGAGCCTCATGAGGTGCAGCCGCATCGGGTGGTGCCTGATAATTTGGTGCTCCTCGAGGTAGGTCACCGAGTCCTCTCCCATCCTTCTTCTTTAGTTTTGGGCATTTATTCTTGAAATGCCCTTTCCTACCACACTCAAAGCAAGAAGCATTAGTCTTATCAAGTTTGGCTTCATTAGAGTTACCTCTACTCTTGAAGCGTTGACCCCTTCTCATCATCCTTCTCACAAAGTTCGCCATCTCGGAGGAAGAAGAGTCGTTGCCATTTTCCTCGGAATCGGACTCGGATTCGGAAGAGGATGAAGATGAAGAGACTTCCTTCTCCTTCTTCTTCTCCTTCTTCTTCTTGATGGTTCGGTCCCCTGCAACTAAGGCAATCCCCTTCTACTTGGGGCCTTTGTTAGCCATCTCATGCAATTCCATTTCACAAAACAAATCATCTAACTTAACAATGGATAAATCCTTAGATACTTTATAGGCATCCACCATGGATGACCACAAAGCGTTCCTTGGAAATGCTTTTAGTACATACCTCACAAGGTCGCGATTCTCGACCTTTTCATCAATCGAATGAAGCCCATTGAGGACTTCCTTGAACCGGCTATGGAGCTCACTTACCGTTTCATTCTCCTTCATGGAGAGATTTTGAAGTTGTTGAGGAACAAGTCCCACTTGGAGATTCTTGAATCTCGAGTGCCCTCATGGAGTTCGATGAGCTTGTTCCACAAGTCCTTTGCACTTGTGAAACGGCCAACCTTGATGAGTTGGTCTTTGTTCATGCCGCATTGTAGAGTGACAACCGCCTTCGCGTCGGCTTCACTCTTCCGAGTTTGTTCAGCTGTCCACCGCCATGATTCAAGTTCCTTTCCTTCATCATCCTTAGGAGGGGTGAATCCCTCCTTCACCGAGAACCAAGTGTTGATGTCCATCTTCAAGTAATATTCCATCTTCGATCTCCAATATTGGAAATCTGCGCCATCGAAGAATGGAGGTCGGGTGGTGGAGAAGCCTTCCCTCAATGCCATGGATGTAGCTCTCGGTTGTTAATCCGCAAAACAGAGCCCCAAGCTCTGATACCACTTGTTGGAACCCGGATGGCTAGAGAGGGGGGGTGAATATAGCCAATCACTTTGACTTTAGGCACTTATCGAATTCTGCACTCAAACTTATCAGTAGCACAACGGAAGAATCAAAGGAAACAAAGAAGTGTAGAAAACAAAAACAGAAAATGAAGGCTGACAAACACAACTAGCAAGATCGCTAACAAGGAGGGTTTACAAGGTTCGGGGATAGCTTGCCCCTACTCCTTGGCGTGCCCTTAAGGTGGGTGATCCCTTGATCGTCGGTAGATCAAGCCCCGGTTAACACTGGATAGAAGACAACCTCCTTCTTGGTGGAGAAACCTCTCCACAGCGTTTCAATCACAGATATAGGTTTAAGAACAATGAAACATGAGAACGATCTTCCTTAGCACTTAGCAAGGACAAGAACATAGCAAGCTCCCTCAGAGCTCCACCCAGCGACGATCTCACACAAGAGCCTTCTCCTCGTGTCTTCTCGCTGTTGGACTCGAAGCTTCTTGTTCCTTCCTTCAGGCGCTCAAGTAAGGAATGGTTGCTTCAAGATTGCAGTAGCTTGCTCAAGATGATGGAACCTCAGAACACGCAAGCAAAGTTGTGGAGAACTCAAAGGCGCAGCAAGAACTCAGTTCGCGAACTCTGATTCGAACACCTGCTTCAACGAAGCTTTCTTGCGCCCTTTTTGTTTCTCCACTCAACACCAGGTGACACCATCTCCTGCAGCCTCCAGCTGCATCCCTGCCAACACCAGCTACCACTGAGCTCTCCCTGGACTTCCTGAGCCTCCCTCAGCCAAGCTCCAGTCAGCAGCTCCAGTCAGCAGCTCCAGTCTGCAGCTCCAGCCGTTGCAACCTGAGATGGAAAACGGACAAACCTGCTCCAAGGAAAGGCCACCATTGACTCTCCTTGAGTGTTTGAATCCTTCTCTGTCACCTGTAGATTAATCAGTGTGTTAGAGCAGCATATCACACAGCAAATCATATATCAGATGTTAAGCGCAGAGAATTAGATACGTTCAGACGCGATCAGAGCGTCTGACAGCGCATTTTGAATTAAAGTGATCGGTCACCGGACCGATCAGAGAGCCTCCTGATCGGTCACCAGACCGATCAGGCTGGGTCCAGACCGATCAGGCTCCATCCTGATCGGTCCCCAATGCTTAATTAGAAATCGTGATTTCTTTGGGACTCTCCTGGATCGATCACCAGACCGATCCTAGGTTGTGGATCGATCACCCGACCGATCCACCCATTTTTCGGGCGATTTCTGAGTTTCGCAGTCCAACCCTCCTGATCGGTCACCAGACCGATCAGGGAGCCTCCTGTTCAGTCACCAGACCGATTAGGTCATGACCAGACCGATCAGGTCATGACCAGACCGATCAGGTCATGACCAGACCGATCAGGCTCCATCCTGATCGATCATAGAGAGGAACCCGCGATGCTGGATCGTTCTCCAGAATGATCTGCACAGTGATCCTGATCGATCACCAGACTGATCAGGAGCAGATCAGCAAAGGAACTCAACCTCACTGTTTGCTCCCTGATCGGTCGCCAGACCGATCAGGAGCAAAGCAATGGGTGAAACGCATACTCCCTGATCGGTCACCAGACCGATCAGTCATCGCTGGATCGGTCACCAGACTGATCCACGAAGGAGCACCGTGCCAACTCCCTGATCGATCACCAGACCGAACCAGGGACTTAAACCTAGCCCTCCAAGCTAGGGTTTCATCCACCTTAGCCCTCCAAGCTAAGGATTTTTCACCTAACTCTCCAAGTTGGGAATTTGCACCTAACCCTCCAAGTTAGGACTTTTCACCTAGCCCTCCAAGCTAGGACTTTTCACCTAGCCCTCCAAGCTAGGACTTTTCACCCAACCCTTCCGAATTATGACTTTTCCAAACCTAGCCCTCCAAGCTAGAACCTGACCCTCCAAGCCAGGACTTTTTCACCTAACTCTCCAAGATGGGACTTTTCACCTAACCCTCCAAGTTAGGACTTTTCACCTAGCCCTCCAAGCTAGGACTTTTTCACCCACCTCTTCCGAATTATAATTTTTTGACACACCTAGCCCTCCAAGCTAGGATTTTCCAAACCTAGCCCTCCAAGCTAGGATTTTCCATACCATGCCTGATCCCCGATCAGTACTTAATCATAATCATCAACCTAAAGTAAAATCGATGTCAACACCAAAACAACAATCAGGGCCAGACTGCATCAACTGGGTTGCTGGCCAAAAGTCCACCCGAAGGACTGGGTGGCAACCGTCTCCTGAGAGGAGTAGGTGAAAGGCGCGTTCTCGGGGGTGGGAACTTATGCCGGTTCGACCTAGGGTTTCATGGAAATCCGAAGCAGAACCATGTCCTTAAGATTAAGAATGTGTGTATATTTGCTTTGTATTTTTGTATCTTGCAGGTACCTAGAACGAAAGACAAAGCAGGCAAATAAAATACATTGGGGCTGGAAACCAGCCAAGCAGGCCGCCCGAGATGATGGGGGCGCCCCCAGTCAAAAGGAAAACCAGTTTAGTTGGAAACCAGCCAAGTGCCCAACCAAATTTTCTACTAAGTCATTGACTTAAAAAATTTTTATATAAATTTTCCAAGTGCCCAACCAAATTTTTTTTGGAAAATGTTTTCTAAAAACATCTTTTGAAAAATGTTCTAAGTGTTGAAAATTCAATTCCATCTTTAGACTTAGAAATTTTTTCTCAAAACCCACGAACCTTTGAAAAACCTAGGGGGAGATTCGTTCCAGGGGGAGAAATCTAAACTAGTATTTCAGCCATGTTCTAATTAACTTAACATTTTGAATCGGGTTGCCATAAATCAAAAAGGGGGAGATTGTTGGTGCAGACAGCACCCAAGTCAAACCTTGGTTTTGATAATGGCAAAGGATTCAAAAGTTAAGATGTTATGTTTATCTAACATGTTACTTGAGTGTGCAGATTAAAGTCATAGCGAAGGAATGCTAGGCACCTAGCGAAGGGCTGCTAGGCATCGAAACCTTAAGACCTGGCGAAGGGCTGCTAGGTACCTAGCGAAGGACTGCTAGGAGACTAAGACCTGGCGAAGGGCTACTGGGCACCAGGCGAAGTACTGCTTGGTACTGAAGACCTGGCGAAGGATTGCTGGGCACCAAGCGAAGGACTGCTTGGAATCGAAGACCTAGCGAAGGACTGCTAGGTACCAGGCGAAGGACTGCTTGGTATTGAACACCTGGCGAAGGATTGCTGGGCACCCGGCGAAGGACTGCTGGGCAAAAGTCCAACCGGAGGAGCCGGTTGGCAACAGGTAAATTCTCGCGAGAGGAGTAGGTGAGGACGCATTCCCCGTCGTGGGAACAGTAGGCGTCGGTTCGACCTAGGGTTCCATTTTAGAGACCCAAAGTCAGAACCAAGACAGCTACGGCTTTAAAACTCACTAACATTCTTGCTTTGTTTTGTGTGGCACTAACCCTGGATGCAGGACCGAAGGAACGAGTTTCTGCAGCTCAGAACGCCCCAAAGGAGAGGGGCAGCAGCTGGGCAGGGTGCCCCGGAGGTCCCGGGCGCCCCCAAGGTGAAGGCAAGACAAGTTGAGCAAGTAACGCTTCGGAAGCTCACTGAGGAGGGTGCCCCCATGCTCTCGGGAGCCCCGGATGCCTCGGGCGCCCTGGGTCCAAGCCAACGAAGCAGATAGAGTTCTATCCAGCCGAGAAGCCAGAAGATCGAGTCAACCCGGGTGCCCCCTGCTTCCCAGGCGCCCTCGTCAAACATCTCGATCAGCCCTTATCCCTCCAGGATCGGGCTCGAGGTTTGACGGGGGGGCCCGGGAAGCAGGGGGCGCCCGGGTTGACTCAATCTGCTGGCTTCTTGACTGGATAGAACTCTATCTGCTTCGTTGGCTTGGACCCAGGGCGCCCGAGGCATCCGGGGCGCCCGGGAGCATGGGGGCGCCCTCCCCAGTGAGCTTCCGAAGCGTTACTTGCTCAGCTTGTCTTGCCTTCACCTTGGGAGCGCCCGGGACCTCCGAGGCGCCCTGCCCAACTACTGCCCCTCTCCTTTGGGGCATTCTGAGCTGCAGAAACTCATTCCTTCGGTCTTGCATCTAGGGTTAGTGCCACACAAAACAAAGCAAGAATGTTAGTGAGTTTTACAGCCGTAGCTGTCTTGGTTCTGACTTTGGGTCTCCAAAATGGAACCCTAGGTCGAACCGACGCCTACTGTTCCCTCGACGGGGAACCCGTCCTCACCTACTCCTCTCGGGAGAATTTACCTGTTGCCAACCGGCTCCTCCAGTTGGACTTTTGCCCAGCAGTCCTTCGCCGGGTGCCCAGCAATCCTTCGCCAGGTGTTCAGTACCAAGCAGTCCTTCGCCTGGTACCTAGCAGTCCTTCGCTAGGTCTTCGGTTCCAAGCAGTCCTTCGCTTGGTGCCCAGCAATCCTTCGCCAGGTCTTCAGTACCAAGCAGTCCTTCGCCTTGTGCCCAGCAGCCCTTCGCCAGGTCTTAGTCTCCTAGCAGTCCTTCGCTAGGTGCCCAACAGCCCTTCGCCAGGTCTTAAGGTTTCGATGCCTAGCAGTCCTTCGCTAGGTGCCTAGCATTCCTTCGCTAGGACTTTAATCTGCACACTCAAGTAACATGTTAGATAAACATAACATCTTAACTTTTGAATCCTTTGCCATTATCAAAACCAAGGTTTAACTTGGGTGCTGTCTGCACCAACAATCTCCCCCTTTTTGATTTATGGCAACCCGATTCAAAAAGTTAAGTTAATTAGAACATGGCTGAAATACTAGTTTAGATTCCTCCCCCTGGAACGAATCTCCCCCTAGGTTTTTCAAAGGTTCGTGGGTTTTGAGAAAAAATTTCTAGGTCTAAAGATGGAATTGAATTTTCAACACTTAGAACATTTTTCAAAAGACGTTTTTAGAAAATATTTTCCAAAAAAAATTTGGTTCGGCACTTGGAAAATTTATATAAAAAATTTTTTAAGTCAATGACTTAGTAGAAAATTTTTCTAAACATTTTCTGATGTACTTTAGAATTTGATTCACTTTCTTTAGTACTTTAGAAGGTTTATACTTAGAAACTTTTCTATTTGAGAAGTTTGAAAATAAGTACTTAGAGATCGCAAGCATCTTAGGTCAAGTACTTAGACACAATTTTGAAGATGGTTTTAAGTCAAGTACTTGGAAATTTTTGAAAATAGTTTAAGTCAAGTACTTGGAAATTTTTGAAAATAGTTTAAGTCAAGTACTTAGATTAAGTACTTAGAAATAGTTTTGAAAAAGACAGTTTTGAAGGCAACTTTAAATTAAGTGCTTTTTGAAGAAAGGATAAAGAAAATTTTGAAAAAATTTTTAAACCTTCTCTCCTTTCCAATCTCTCCCCCTTTGCCAATAATGTGCTGTACTGAACCAATTCAAGACATAAACTGAGCTAAATCAATTATCTGTAGGGTCCTGTCTAACCCAATTAGCTACTTACTAACTGTTATAAATAGTAGTTTTCGCTAAGGTTAGTCAAGTTAAATGTTTTGTTCAAGTTAGATTTTCTAAACTTGACACTTAACCTGATTACTGTTTAATTTGTATTTAGTGCCCCAATTACTGCAGATGCACTGACTTAAAGCATCTTGAATTAAGGCAAAGACCTAAGCATCTCAACCTATTCTAGGTTATCACTCAAAAGTACCCTAAGGTGTTTGTGAGATGCTGGCTTCTAGATCTATAGGTGCATGCATTTCTACGGTTAGGGCCTAAGCTAAGTTCATTTGTGAAGAAAACCCTAGTTTTGAAGGGGGTAGTTTTGAATAAAAGTAAATCGAAAAAATTGATTTTAAAATTGCAATAAAGATTTTGAAAATCAAGTAAAGCAGTTTTAAAATTATTTTAGAGACTGATTAAGTAAAGCAGTTTTTAAAAAAAGTGGAGTAAGCCTATTCTACCAAGCATAATCCTAACTGCCTTCTTAGTAAACTGAACTCAGACTCAGGTAGGGGCTTGGTGAATATGTCAGCTAAGTTAGATTTAGAGTCTACATGCTTAAGGACTATTTCACCCCTGGCTACATGATCTCTTACAAAGTGGTATTTTACTTCTATGTGTTTAGTTCTGGAATGTTGGATTGGGTTCTTAGTTAGGTTAATTGAGCTTATATTATCAATGTAGACTTGTGTTTGGGTGTAATTAAGCTGGAAGTCTTTGAGAGTGTGCATCATCCATAAGAGTTGTGCTACACATTCTCCTAAAGCTACATACTCAGCTTCAGTTGTGGATAGAGCTACACAGTGTTATTTTCTGCTGCACCAACTTACTAGACTATTTCCTAACAGTTGGCAGCTTCCACTTGTACTCTTTCTATCTAATTTACAACCAGCGTAGTCAGAATCCGAGTATCCTGACAAGTCAAAGGTTGTAGTCCTAGGATACCAAATTCCTACATTTAGGGTGCCCTTAACATATCTTAGTATTCTTTTTAGGGCTGCTAAGTGCATTTCCTTAGCACAAGTTTGATATCTAGCACACATTCCTACAGCAAAGAGGATATCAGGTCTGTTGGCTATAAGGTACAGTAGACTTCCTATCATACTTCTATAGAGTTTAAGGTCTACTAGTTTACCATCAGGGTCACTATCTATTTTTACATTTGTAGCCATGGGGGTACTTATGCTTTTAGAGTTATCCATTTTAAATTTCTTTATTAACTCCTTAGCATATTTGGATTGATGGACATAGTTTCCATCCCTAGTTTGTTTAATTTGTAAGCCTAGAAAGAAATTTAGTTCACCAACTAAGCTCATTTCAAATTCATTTTTCATTATTTTAACAAATTCTTTTAGAAAATTTGAGTTGGTGGACCCAAAGATTATGTCATCGACGTAGATTTGGGCGATAAAGATTTCTTTTCCTAGGGTCTTAATAAATAAGGTTGAGTCAATTTGTCCTTGTTTAAATTCTTTAGAAGTTAGGTAGGTTGATAAGCGTTCATACCAGGCCCTAGGTGCTTGTTTTAGTCCATAAAGTGCTTTAGTGAGTTTGTAAACATGGTCATGTCTTTCTAAGTCCTCAAAACCAGGAGGTTGTCCTACATAGACTTCTTCCTTAATGAATCCATTTAGAAACGCTGACTTTACATCCATTTGGTATAACTTAAATCCTTTATGGGATGCAAAGGCTAATAACATCTTAATGGACTCAAGTCTAGCTACCGGGGCATAGGTTTCGTCATAATCTAACCCTTCTACTTGACTGAACCCTTTTGCTACTAAGCGGGCCGGGCTTTATTTCTAACTATTTCTCCTTGATCATTTAGCTTATTCCTAAAAATCCACTTAGTGTTAATGATGGATTTACCCTCGGGTTTAGGTACCAGTTCCCAGACTTGGTTCCTCTCAAATTGGGCTAACTCCTCTTGCATAGCTATGATCCAATCAGGATCAGGTAAAGCTTCCTCTATAGTCTTAGGTTCTATTTTTGAAATCATTGCTATTTGACTAAGGTTTCTATAGGAAGACCTAGTTCTGACTCCTAAAGTTGGATCAACCACAATTTGATCAGTTGGGTGACTGAGTCTGGGTTTCTTGGTTTTTCTAGAGCTTGGTTCAGCCTCAGGTCCGGCTGGTCAGTTTGGTTCAATATTTGGTTCACTTACTTGGGTTGGTTCAATAGTTGGTTCAATTAACTCACTAGTTGGTTCAATAGTTAGTTCATTTATGGGTTCAATTAAAGGTTCAACAGCTTGTTCATTATCTTCTTGATCAGTATTTGATGAATTTAGATCTGGATTATCATATTTTGAGTTGATTTCTTCATCAAATATTAGATTTGTTGTTTCTTCATTTTTCTTAGTTTGTTTGTTGTAAACCCTATAGGCTCTACTTGTTGTAGAATATCCTAAGAAGATGCCTGGGGTTGACTTAGACTGAAATTTACCTAGATAGTCCTTGGTGTTTAGGATATGGACTTTGCACCCAAAGACCCTTAGGTAATGTAGGTTTGGAAGTCTATGGTAGTATAATTCATAGGGTGTTTTATTGTGTCGTTTGTTAATTAGTACCCTATTTTGGATGTAGCAAGCCGTACTAATTGCTTCTGCCCAATATTTGTTAGCTAGGTTGAATTCATTGAGCATAGCCCTAGCGGCTTCCTGTAGGGTTCTATTTTTCCTTTCAACTATCTCATTTTGCTGGGGGGTTCTAGGACACGAAAATTCATGTAGATACCCATTTACCTTACAAAATTCCTCGAATCGTTGATTTTCAAACTGTCCCCCATGGTCACTCCTAAGTCTTTTGATCTTGGTATCATTTTGATTTTCAATTAACTTACAAAAATCATTGAATAGGTTTAGAGTTTCATCTTTGGTCTTTAGAAACCTAACCCAGGTAAACCTGGAGAAATCATCAACTATTACTAAGCAGTACCGGTTTCTGCTTAGTGACTTGGCTCCATGTGAATCAAATAGGTCAAGGTGCAGGAGCTCAAGTGTGGTTTGAGTTAGATCAGACTGAATTAGTTTGTGATTAGATCTGGTTTGTTTACCTTGGTTACATGATTTGCATGTTAAGTTTTCATGGTTCTTAATTTTAGTGATACCCTTAATTAGGCCAAGTTGGGTGATTTTTGAAATTATTCTCAGATTAGTGTGACCTAATCTCCTATGCTAGAGGTTTGATTGTTCTAACTGAGTTAACATGCATTTAGGTACTAGTGGTAGGTTTATAGTGTAAACATTATTTTTCCTAGTGCCCTTAAGCATGATTTCTAAGTCTTGCAAGTTTCTAATCAGGCAGTTGGAATTGGTAAAGGTAACTATATAACCAGTATCGCACAATTGACTTATGCTAAGCAAGTTAAATTTAAAATTTTCAACCAAAAGAACCTTTTTAATAACAAAATCAGATTTAAGTTCAATGTTACCTGACCCAATTACCTTGAGTGTAGTATTGTTGTCAAATGCTACTGAGCCTAGGTTCTTGAACTTGAGTTTGGTGAATTTCAATTTATCCCCAGTCATGTGTCTGGAGCACCCGCTATCCAACATCCATTGGTCCAAATCTTTATGTTCCTACACATAAAGAGTTTTACTGATTTGGATCCAATTAGAATCAGAAATAGCCTAAATTGATTTTCACAACCTAGTCTGTCTCACCCAATCTAGAGTTATCAATCATGTTTGCCTTATGGGTTTTTGTGAGACAGGTTTTAGTAGATAGAATTATTTTAAAAGATTATGATTTATTTTGAAAGACTTAAATTAATTTTGAAAGCAATTGTTTTGAGTTTATTTAAAAAAATGTTTGAATCTACAACTACCTGAAAATTTGTGTTAGATTCGAATTTGACAAAAAATAATTTGAATTTGAATTTCAAAAATTGGCTTCCAGGTCTTGGCGAGGCACTAGGCCTTCTTTGGCCGTAGCCTTATTGGATCATCAACCCTTTCCTTGACAAAGTCTTTTAATGAAATTTCATTTTCAAAATTACTTTTTGAGAAATTCTGGTCTAACTAGTTTGGGTCTTGGATCGGTAGCTTTGGCTAGTTTCACCAATCTAAAGAGACCAAGTAGAGTATACTTGACCTTATTAGAAGAGGCTTCCCTAACGTACTATCATCTCACCCCCACCCAATACTATATTGTTCAAATTTCAGTTAAGTTGGTTCAGTCCTTAAACTAACCAGTCCTAAGTCTAAGCATGGTAAATTGCAGAAATTAAATAAACAAGCAATCATGCAATTTTAAACACAAGAATAGAAATTTATCTAACTATGAATATTGTTTTTAATTTGGCTCCCCCTGGACTAAAGCCACGATAATGGTTTGGCAAGATGTGAATCTTGTCAATGGGGATCCAATACTGATTTGATCCAGTTTGTTTATTCAGGCACAGTTTGGGTACCCATGCCTGAATTTTAGGTCTGGACTGGTTCAGTACAGCATAATATGATCTTTGTCTAGACTTGGCTCTATAGCCTAATTCGGATCGATTTAGAACCGTCTTCTGTTTTCCAAGAATCATGTCAAGACCCTTGGTACCAGAAGTGAACCATTCTAAGGCTGTTCTGAGGTCCTTGACTTGAGTTTTCAAGAAGGAGTTCTCTTTCTCAAGTTTTTCAACTTGAGTAGAGGTTCCTTCTTGAACCTTCTCAGTTAAGGATCCAGAGTCAGCTCCCTTTTTTAGGAGTTTTACTTCCTGTCGGAGAGATTCGACTCGGATTTTGGCTTTCGCCAAGTCTCGAGAAAGATAGGCAATTAATTCATTTAACTGATTTCTAGAAAAGCCACTTACAGTAATTTCGTCTTCCTCTGAAAACGTGAGTCTGTCGTCGTCCGGTTCTGATTCTGACTCGGTCTCGATTTCTTCTGAAGCGGTCAGTGTGAGCAGGTTCGACTGTGGGACCTCTTCTTCTTCGGAGGAGGAGGACTCGTCCCATGTTGCCTGAAGTGCTTTCTTCTTTCTTGTCTTCTTTGTTTCCTTCAAATTAGGACATTCAGTCTTGTAGTGACCCTTCTTTTTGCATTCGTAACTGGTCACATTTGGTTTGTTCTTCTCATGTGAAGGTTCAGCTGGTTCTTCCTTTCTTCGGCTGGCTTTCCTTCTGTTGGTCTGATTTTTTAGCTCTTTGTAGTAGTCCCGAGCTAGCCGAACCAGCTTAGGTCGATTTCCTTCGATTTCTTCTGAGTCTGAGTCTGAATCAGACTCGGGTGTAGGTTGAGGCTTCTTCTTGGTTATTTTTCCAGTTTTACCTGCAACAAAAGCGATGTCTTTCTCAGCCAGGGTGCAGTTAGTCTGCTCATGCAATTCTAATTCAGAAAACAGTTCATCTAACTTGATCTTAGAAAGATCCCTTGAA
This sequence comes from Boesenbergia rotunda, assembly GCA_024364735.1. NCBI lineage: Eukaryota > Viridiplantae > Streptophyta > Magnoliopsida > Zingiberales > Zingiberaceae > Boesenbergia > Boesenbergia rotunda. The sequence goes on along the minus strand of JAGFNQ010004099.1, from coordinate 23,289 downwards.
ACTTTGTACGCATCTACCATAGATGCCCACAAAGTATTTCTAGGGAACGCGTTAAGAGCATACCTGATTAGGTCACGATTCTCTACCTTGTGACCAATGGTGTGAAGACCGTTCATCAGCTCCTGAATTCTGGCGTGGAGCTGAGCTGCAGATTCATTGTCGTTCATCTTGACGGTATACAGCTTGTTCAGTAGCAGGTCCCTCTTGCTGATTCGGGTGTCGGAGGTTCCTTCGTGTAATTCAATTAGTTTACCCCGTAGTTCCTTTGCATTGTTGAATGGGCCCACCCGGTTCAGCTCTTCCTTGGTTAGGCCGCATTGAAGTGTTTGAGTTGCTTTGGCATCGACTTCAATTTTCTTTTTGAGTGACGCATCCCATTCAGTGTAGGATTGTTGTACTCCATCAGCATTCTTCGGAATTTTCAGTCCGGACTGGATTATTATCCACATGTCCACCTGAGTTTTCAGGTGGACTTCCATTCTACTCTTCCAGTAAGAGAAATCCTCCCCACTAAAGAGCGGTGGTCTGGCGTGCTGAAACCTTCTTGCATAGCCATTTAGAGTTTACTGAAAAGAGACAGAAACGAGAAAAAAAATGTCCCAAGACTTAGTCTTGGATTAGCAGTGCGGGAAAAAGAGAAAACAATTTTCGAGTGGTGTTGCACCAACCTTGATTTACGATAAAATTTCGATAAAAGAAATAAAAACAATTCGAAGAAAATCTGAAAATTCTCAAATTGGTGGTTGCACCAAATTTGAGCTTCCCCGCTCTGATACCACTTGTTGGATCGAGAGAATACGATAGAGGGGGGGTGAATATCGTAAAACTTTTTTGGATATAATTTTAAGAGAATGAGCAGCGGAAATTAAAAACAAACACGAACATAAGGATTTACTTGGTTCGGAGTCGCGGTCGGCTCCTACTCCAAGGCCCACGGTCCTTGACCGTTTACTACGGGCAATACTATAATCGCGCAAATAATTACAAGAAGATGTACAGTAGTAGTGCAGTAAGAACAAAAATCTAACTCTTCTTTACCGACGCTCGGTGTGGATCGTTCTTCGATGCGTAGGGTCGTCGTCGGCGCTAGAACCTCGAGATCAGAAGTTTCCGGAGCAGAGCGCTTGAGCGAAGAGTATTGAGGCGTTGAAAAACTGTCTCTGGAAGCCTTGGGAGTCGAGCCCCTTATATAGTGAGCCTGGGGGCGCCCGGGACGTTAGGGGCGCCCTTCGCGTGTCAGAGGAAGGAATGTGGTTCGTGGACCATACAAGAAGGTTCGTCACTGTAATCTTGTCACACCCCTAGGTCTCATGCTTGCTCGAAAATTGAGTAGTATCTCCCTTGTACGACGGACAATCTGAATCTTTATACATACCCTCTCACACGTAGATATAGCATAGCCTCATATGGCTGACAATCTCACAATCATAACAATATATGAAATAGTAAATCACAACCACGCAGTTAATATCATCCACACAATAGACAATAAGCATAATAAACTCGGTAAAATAAACGCAAACAATCGAATGTCCATGGACACAAAATACAGGTCCACTAATGAAATAAAAATAACATCTCTAGAAAATATGAAAAGACTCAAAATGAAAATACTCGACACTAAGGGATGGCAAATGGATCATCTTCTGGCGGCGCAAGACGCAACTATCTGTAGGACCGGTGCCGTCGATAGAGGGGGGGGTGAATATCGACCGTTAAAACCTTGTCGGTAAACTTCGTAAATCTTTCGAACGTTCTAAGATCAGAGTTAGTAGCACAGCGGAAAAGAAAAAAAAGGAAAATAATACACAAGGACACAGCGGGATTTATTTACTTGGTTCCCAACCCCCCAGGGTCAGTACGTCCAAGGCCTATGTACTCGGCGTGAGTCCACTATTGGTCTCCTTTTCGGAATTTCTGGAGGCGGAGAAATCCCGTCTTACAGTGTATAGTTACAAGCAACAATATTGAAAGTTAAGTACGGAACAAATAAAAGCAAACCGAACAAGAATCTGAAACTCGGCCGATCTGGACCTCCGAAGTGTCGCGCACTTCCTCCTGGAGCCTCCCGGTCGTAGAGCCTCATCTTTAGTGCATTGTCGTCGGTCAGAATGATTAGAATCGCTCTTGGCAGTTATGTCTGAAGCAGAGGGGTCGAAGCCCCTTTTATAGCACTCCTGGGGGCGCCCTGGACGTCGGGGGCGCCCCTAAAAACTCGGTCAAACCTTATCCCTGCACCGACCTCGCCGCAGCTGATAAAATCTCTGACAAGGGCGCCTCGGACCTTCCGGGCACCCTCGTGAAGGCTTATCTGTGTTTCGAACTCGAAACAACAAATACAACTTTCAACTTGGGCGCCCCGGACCTTCCGGGCGCCCTCATAGGAGCCTCTTCTCTTGTTCTCCCCAACGAATGAAGTGTTCTCCTGTCACGCCCCCAGAGGCACATGCTTACTCGAAAATCGGGCAGCATCTCCCCTGTACGGCGGACAAGTTAGGACATATAATATATCTATAACGACCCAGAAAATTCTCTTAATATTTTCTTAAAAATATTGAGCATGTATAAATAATTTTCCGAGGGACCTAGAAATAATTATATAAAATTTGGCCTAGAAATCCATATTTTCTCAATTAAATTGAGAAAACTAAGTACTAATGGGTCTTATATGGACTTTTTAGTATCATGATTATTGGTGAATTTTAGGTGAAAATTTATAGAAATATGAAGGGATTTTAATAAGAAATATTAACATAATTATGGGGGAATTTTGTTAGGATTTTCGAAAATTACTAGGAAAATAAAAATAAAATAAGTGGAAAAAATTGTACATTTACCAAGGATTGAAACTTGGACCTCTTGTACAACCATGTAGGCTCTAACCAACTCATCTAGCAAGGGAATATTATGAGGAAATGAAGTGGATATTGGTTAAGGCTTAGAAGAAGATGAAGGGTCATGGAGAGACTCTTCATTTACCTCCTTAATGGGTGATAAATAGGGGGGTTTGGGAGTTACTTCTTTCTTCCATTACTTGCATTTTCTTCCTCCCTCCTCCCTCATCCTAGCCGAACACCACAAGGGTGGTTCTCCCTTGGAAAAGCTCCACAAGAAGGTCCTATCACCAAGATCTAAGGATTTTCCAAGGATACAAAGGCAAGGGGGTTCAAGGGTCCAAAGAAATTACAATTTTCTTCGCTTTCAAGGTTCGAAAAATCAAGAAACCCAAGGTAAGACTCTCTCACCTGTGGTATAATGGCTTTTCTTGAAGATTAACATGATATGATAGTTGTATATGATGTTTATGTTGAAAAAAACCAAAGGAAACCCATGAATCTAACCTTATAGGTTTCGGCCCATGGGATTCTTGGTCTAAAATGATGATAAAAATCCAAATCATGTTGTTTAATGTACTCTCATGATGTCTAGAGATTTAATACAATTTTTGAGAATTTTTGGGGTACCCTAGAGACCCTATAAGTTTCGGCCAACCTCAAGGACCCAAAGGTTAGGGTTGAGTCCTAAACTTCAAGTATATATTTGTATGTGTTGTCATGATATAAGGGTGATGGAGGGTGATTATGTGAATTTTCACATGGCCTAGAGACTCTATAAGTTTCGGCCAAGAAGGGTTAATAGGGTAAAAGTTATGATTTATTTCAAGTAAGGGTTCCAATGGCTCTATGGTAAGATGTGATTAGTGTTTTATGATTTATTGGGGATTTTAATGGAATTTTTTCATACCCCCATGGCCTTATAAGTTTCGTCCAGCCCTAGGAAAGTGGCCTAAAGGTTAGGGTTAACCCTAATCATGAGCCCCAAGGACTTCCTATGGTCTCATAAATGATGTATGGTTGTTCCTTTACCTTATGCTATATTACATGTTTATAGAATTGATGGAACTCCACCTTAGAAGTTTCGGCCAAGCCTTGGATCTAAGGTTTGGGGGTGGAGTTAGGGTTCAAAGAATGATGGTTCATGGTTACCATAAAGTATTTATATGTATAGGATCAAGCATGTGGTAGGAATCATGTTAACCATGACCCTAAGGTTTAAGCACCATGCTTTATGTTACATGTTTAGGTTATGACTGGATGCCATGCTTAATAGGGTTACCATGGATGTTTATGTTTTAGGCCATGTATTTGAATGGTAGGTAGAATGTTATGGAAATCCTACCTATGTATGCTTATGTGATGTAGAGAACCATGCTAAATTATATGCTCATGTTATGTTAAGAACCATGCTAAGTTATTGTGTATGTTCATGATATGAATGATGCCATGATAAGTATGATAGGTTTATGTTCATGATATGAATGATGCCATGATAAGTAGGATAGGGTTATGTTCACGATAAGAATGATGCTATGATAGGTATGTTATGTTAGGTTCATGATAAGAACGATGCCATGATAAGTATGTTACGTTTATGTTCATGATAAGAATGATGCATGCCATGTTGTATGAATAAAGATGCATGTCATGCTTATGAAAGAAGATGCATACCATGTTTATGAATGAAGATAATGCTCATGCCTTACAGGCATCATGATGTTATGCAATAAAAATGAACAATGAAAGGACAAGCATGTGTTAAGTCATGCTTTATGTAACATGGTTATGCTATGAATGTCTTATGAATGATGAAACATGAAAAGTATTTTACTTTATGTATGGGCTTGTACCGGACCGAAGTATGGGTCCAAGGGATGGGCACCTTAAGAACGCCCCGGTTTTGGACTACCGAAGCTGTCCACGGTTCTGGCACTACCGGAGCTGTGCAACAGGGATGGGCACCTTAAGAACGCCTCGGTTCGGGGACTACCGACTATGCTGTCCTTATCCTAGTAGGTCGGGGCTCGCGACCTCGGACTTGCTAGGGATGCGCGCTATGATGTATGTATGTGGTACAAGCCGGGGACCCCAAATGATGTTATGATGATTATGTTTAAGCATTTAAAAGTATGTTTTTAAAAAGTTAAGCATCCTTATGTATATGCATTCCACTCATGCATCCATTCATGTTATGCATTATGCTATGATGATAAGATGTTATGCTTACGTTTCATGTTAAGAAGTATGCATGAGAATGAATGATCTATGCCATGATTATGTTAAGAAGTATGCATGAGAATGAATGATTTATGCCATGATTATGTTAAGAAGATGTTCACATGCTATGATAGGTATTATGTCATGTATTATGTCATGCTTAGAATGTTCATTATGTTTATGTTTATGCCATGTATCATGCCATGCTTAGAATGATTACTATGTTTATGTTTATGCCATGTATCATGCCATGCTTAGAATGTTTACTATGTTTATGTTTATGTCATGTATCATGCCATGTTTAGAATGTTTACTATGTTTATGTTCATGTCATGCTATGTATACGATAAGTGAAGTAAGATGTTATGTTCTAAGTAGAGCACCAAGTATGTTAATGTTTCATGTGCTCATTATGAGATGATGAATGATGAATGGTTTTTGTGAGTAGGAAAGAGTCTTACTAAGCCTGTGTGCTTATAGTCTTATTTCCTTATACCGCAGATCATTCAAGGGGAAATGATGGAAGCAGCAGGAGGGCAAGAACGCATGTGTGTAGTAGTGACTTGGCCCAGGAAACCATATGTTTACTGTTTATGCTAGAACTTCACCTTGGCTACTTATATGTTTGAATAATGACTTCTGGAACCTTATGATATGATGTTATGTATGACATGATATGATGCTTAAGTTCAAAGTTAATATGCTAAGGTTCCCATGTCATTAAGTTAAGAATGGTAATAGGGCATGTATAAGTTAAAGTTATTCCGCTGCCTTATGATGTCTACATGCCCTAAGCATGTTAACGTAACGCCGCTTATGGAAAAAAAAAAGCGGGCGTTACAGGTTGGTATCAGAGCAGTAACCATCTCACTACACACACATCAAGCCCTCTTCCTGCCGCTTCCAAGTAAGTACCTCTTTACATATCTTATAGTAAGATGTTTTATGATTTAGGAGATGCAAGTATGAACGATAGTTATGATGAAAGGTACCTTAAGATATGTAACGATGAACGATATTTTATCTTCTTTTAGGAATTAGATGCTTAGAATAATATAGGGGTAGAAAAGAACTGATATTGATCATACTTGTCTTTGGTGAAGAAAAACATGGCTAGAAGACAGAGTAACCGACTTAACGAGGCAGCCCCACCGCCTGATCTGGTGCAATTGGTAACCCAACTTCAGCGCCAAGTCACCGAGCAGCAGCAGACTATTAACACCTTGATGAACCAACAGGAAAATTCTACTACTCCACCAGTGAACCAGACTACTATACCTGTGGCACCTACGGTTACGCACACTCCTCCGCCGGGCTCGACCACTGTGGCACGACAGGAGGCTTACCTGATCCAATGGTTAAGGCTGAAACCGGAAAATTTTTTCGGTGCTGGCGAACCTTGGGACGCCCAGGCATGGTTCAAGACGATGGAAAGTACCCTGGAGCTGCTGGACTGGCCTGAGCATGAGAAGATCAAGTGTGCGTCATTCTGCCTGACTGGGGATGCCAGAATGTGGTGGGAAAGGGTCAAGGCCAAGAGACCGGTGGACCAGATGGCGTGGTCCGATTTCGAATCAGAGTTCTTTGAAGAATTCTTCAACATGCGGGTCACGAACAAACACTACGACGAATTCACGGAATTCCGGCAGGGCGATCTCTCGGTTAATGAGGCCGTGAAGAAATTTAATCGACTGGCTCGGCTGTGCCCTGAGTTGGTCCGTACTGAGAAAGAGAGGGTCCGACTTATGCTAAGAATGTTGCGGCCTGAAATAGCTCTGAATGTGGCTGGTGGAGTTAACAGCCCCAAACCGCCGAGGAACTGTTTAGTAGTGCCCTACTCACTGAGCACTACCTGAACAATATCACTCAGCAACGGAAGGCGATGAATGAAAGTAAGAGTCAAGTCATACCGGAATCCTCGATTCTTTCTCTCATTATCCCTAATGTTCTTTCGTTAATAATCGCTTAGGAGGACAGAGGTCCCAGAGCAACCACGCTAGTGGGAAGGGGGATCAGGGTGGTAAAAGGAAGTCATGGAACAACTCTCCAGGGGGACCAGCAAATAAACAGACCAAGTTTTCATCATGCACGACATGCGGGAAGAATCACTCCGGAGAATGCCGCAAGGGCACGAACCGGTGTTTCACCTGTGGTGTGGAGGGACATATGGCGGCTCACTGTCCTACAAAGAACCAGGCCCCTCCCCAACCACTGGCTCAGTACCAGGGTGCACCGGCGAAATTACACTATATGCCAGCTGAGCTGGAAGGAACCCCGATGTTGGAGGCCTCTCCAACAGTGACGAATGCCAGGGTTTTCTCGGTTACCAAGGAGGACACTGCGGAAGCTTCTACGGTTGTCACAGGTCAGATACTTATTTTCAGTCAGTATTCTACCGCATTATTTGATACTGGGGCAACGCACTCGTTTATTTCTGTGCCATATACCAAGAAGATAGATAGGCATCCGCAAGAGTTGGACGGCAGGTTCTTAACGACCCTGCCTTCAGGAGAGATAATGACATCTACTCATGTACTGCGTGCGGTGCCGGTCAGAATTTCAGGAAGGGAACTTTATTGCGATCTGATAGTACTTGACATGCATGATTATGATGTTATAATGGGAATGGACTTCCTGGGTAAATACGGTGCTTCTATTGAGTGCCGTAAGCGAAAGGTGGTCTTTCGACCTGAGGGAAGTTCTAAGTTCGAATTTATCGGGGAGTCAAGGAAAAGAACCGGGAAATATTTATCAGCTCTCCAAGCTCAGAAGATGTTAGACAAAGGATGTACTGGATTTCTAGCATATGTGGTGGATGCCAGTCAAGGGAAGGATCGGAAGCTGGACGATGTCCGGGTGGTATGTGATTACCCAGAGGTTTTCCCAGATGAGTTACCAGGATTAGCTCCTGATAGAGAAGTGGAATTTGAGATCAAATTAATTCCTGGTACTAACCCGATCTCCAAGGCACCTTACCGTATGGCACCGGTTGAGTTGAAAGAACTTCAGGAACAGCTACAGGAGTTGCTAGATAAGGGATTTATTCGCCCTAGTCATTCCACGTGGGGAGCTCCAATATTGTTTGTGAAGAAGAAAGACGGATCTATGCGTATGTGCATAAATTATCGAGCGCTGAACAACGTAACCATTAAGAACAGGTATCCCCTTCCGAGGATAGATGACTTGTTTGACCAATTAAAGGGAGCCACTGTTTTCTCAAAAATTGATTTGAGGTCTGGGTACCATCAAGTTAGAGTAAAACAAGAGGATGTTCCGAAGACGGCTTTCCGAACAAGGTACGGGCACTTTGAGTTTGTTGTTATGCCTTTCGGCGTGACGAATGCCCCTGCTATGTTTATGGACCTGATGAATCGGGTGTTCTCGTCGTTCCTCGACAAATTTGTGATCGTCTTCATCGATGATATTCTTATTTATTCGAGGACCCAAGAAGAGCACACTGAACATCTGAAGAAAGTATTAGAGATTCTTCGGGAAAAGCAATTGTATGCAAAATTTTCCAAATGTGAGTTCTGGCTTGACCAAGTGGGCTTTTTGGGCCATATTATCTCTAAAGACGGAGTTATGGTGGATCCAATGAAGGTTGAAGCGGTGAATAACTGGAGCCGGCCGAAGAACGCCAGCGAGATCAGAAGTTTTCTGGGGTTGGCAGGCTATTATAGAAAATTTGTGGAGGATTTCTCGAGGATCGCAGCCCCTTTAACGGCTCTCACCCGGAAGGATAAGAAGTACGAATGGACGGAAGACTGTGAAAAGAGTTTCTTGGAACTAAAAAGGAGACTCACTAGTGCACCAATCCTTACCCTTCCAGAATGTAATCAGAGTTTTGACATGTATAGTGATGCCTCCAAATTAGGACTTGGAGCTGTACTTATGCAGAATGGAAAAGTTATTGCCTATGCCTCTAGACAACTCAAGGAATATGAACAGAATTACCCCACTCATGATCTGGAACTGGCCGCGGTGGTCTTCGCTCTTAAGATATGGAGGCATTATCTGTACGGAGCGCAGTGTCGAATTTATACAGACCACCAGAGTCTGCGATATTTCTTCACTCAGAAGGACCTGAATATGAGACAACGCCGATGGCTTGAGTTGGTAAAGGACTATGACTGCGAGATCTTCTATCATCCAGGGAAGGCGAACAAGGTGGCCGATGCACTCAGCCGGAAGTCAAGTGCCACTTTGATGTCCATATCTAAATTACCCCGACCACTTGGAAGAGAAATTATGAATTTTGGGGTCGAGGTCATCTCCGGGCGACTTTCCACCATGACAATATCGCCCGCGCTATGTGAGGACATATTGGAAAAACAAAATGGTGATCTGGGTCTCCAGAAAATAAAACAGGAGATCGTAGAAGGAAAAGGCGACGGTTTTCATATCGCCAAAGGGGGGGTACTATACCTTAGGGATCGTCTATGCATCCCTAATGATCCGGAGCTTCGAAGGAAAATACTGACGGAAGCTCACGAGACCCCTTATTCGATGCATCCAGGATCCACCAAGATGTATCAAGATCTGAAAGAGAAGTTCTGGTGGTCCGGTATGAAGAGGGATGTGGCTCAGCATGTTAGTACTTGCATGACTTGCCAACGAGTAAAAGCAGAACACCAGCGACCCGGAGGAGTTCTGCAGCCACTAGCGATTCCGGAGTGGAAATGGGAAGACATCTCTATGGATTTCATTTCAGGGCTTCCCAGGACTACGAATGGATATGATGCTATATGGGTAATTGTGGACAGACTAACGAAGTCTGCTCACTTCCTGGCGATCAAGATGACTTATTCGATTGAGCAACTGGCTCAATTATATGTTAAGGAAGTAATTAGGCTTCATGGAGTCCCCAAGACCATCATCTCAGATAGGGATGGTCGCTTTACTTCGCATTTTTGGGAATGCATTCAGAAGTCTCTCGGCACTAAATTGCGATTTAGCACCGCCTTTCACCCTCAGACTGATGGGCAAACGGAACGGGTGAATCAAATACTAGAAGATATGTTGAGAGCTTGTGCCCTGGATTTCAAGGGAAGTTGGTGTCGATATCTATGCTTGGCGGAATTTGCTTACAACAATAGCTACCAAGCTACTATTGGAATGGCACCTTATGAAGCCTTGTATGGGAGGAGATGTAGGTCTCCGATCTGTTGGTACGAGGGTGGTGAAAAGAAGGAAATGGGGCTCACAACGGATGTTATCGACAGCGCCACCCGAGCTATACAGAATATTCGACAACGGATAGAAACTGCTCAGAGCCGGCAGAAGAGTTATGCCGATGTCCGGCGTAGACCACTGGAATTTAATGTTGGAGATGTGGTGTTTCTCAAAGTGGCTCCTATGAAAGGGGTGACCAGATTCGGGAAGAAAGGAAAACTAAGTCCGCGCTATGTGGGGCCGTACCTGATTCTAAAGAGAGTCGGTAAAGTGGCATATGAGCTGGAGCTGCCTCCAGAGATGTCAGCTATCCATAACGTATTCCATGTGTCCCTGCTTAAAAAGTGTATCCCGAATATGGACCAAGTGATCGAGCCGCAGACAGTACAAGTACAAGAGGACCTAAGTTATGAGAGCAGACCCATCCAGATTTTGGATAGGGAAGTCAAGAAGCTGAGGAATAAGGAGGTACCTCTAGTCAAGGTCTTATGGCAAAGTCAACGGTTCGAAGAAGCTACCTGGGAACGCGAGGACGAAATGAGGCGCAAGTACCCGGAGTTATTCTAAGTTCGAGGACGAACTTTCACGAGGTATGGGGGATTGTAACGACCCGGAAAATTCTCTTAATATTTTCTTAAAATATTGAGCATGTATAAATAATTTTCCGAGGGACCTAGAAATAATTATATAAAATTTGGCCTAGAAATCCATATTTTCTCAATTAAATTGAGAAAACTAAGTACTAATGGGTCTTATATGGGCTTTTTAGTACCATGATTATTGGTGAATTTTAGGTGAAAATTTATAGAAATATGAAGGGATTTTAATAAGAAATATTAACATAATTATGGGGGAATTTTTTTAGGATTTTCGAAAATTACTAGGAAAATAAAATAAAATAAGTGGAAAAAATTGTACATTTACCAAGGATTGAACCTTGGACCTCTTGTACAACCATGTAGGCTCTAACCAACTCATCTAGCAAGGGAATGTTATGAGGAAATGAAGTGGATATTGGTTAAGGCTTAGAAGAAGATGAAGGGTCATGGAGAGACTCTTCATTTACCTCCTTAATGGGTGATAAATAGGGGGGTTTGGGAGTTACTTCTTTCTTCCATTACTTGCATTTTCTTCCTCCCTCCTCCCTCATCCTAGCCGAACACCACAAGGGTGGTTCTCCCTTGGAAAAGCTCCACAAGAAGGTCCTATCACCAAGATCTAAGGATTTTCCAAGGATACAAAGGCAAGGGGGTTCAAGGGTCCAAAGAAATTGCAATTTTCTTCTCTTTCAAGGTTCGAAAAATCAAGAAACCCAAGGTAAGACTCCCTCACCTGTGGTATAATGGCTTTTCTTGAAGATTAACATGATATGAAAGTTGTATATGATGTTTATGTTGGAAAAACCAAAGGAAACCCATGAATCTAACCTTATAGGTTTCGGCCCATGGGATTCTTGGTCTAAAATGATGATAAAAATCCAAATCATGTTGTTTAATGTACTCTCATGATGTCTAGAGATTTAATACAATTTTTGAGAATTTTTGGGGTACCCTAGAGACCCTATAAGTTTCGGCCAACCTCAAGGACCCAAAGGTTAGGGTTGAGTCCTAAACTTCAAGTATATATTTTATATGTTGTCATGATATAAGGGTGATGGAGGGTGATTATGTGAATTTTCACATGGCCTAGAGACTCTATAAGTTTCGGCCAAGAAGGGTTAATAGGGTAAAAGTTATGATTTATTTCAAGTAAGGGCTCCAATGGCTCTATGGTAAGATGTGATTAGTGTTTTATGATTAATTGGGGATTTTAATGGAATTTTTCCATACCCCCATGGCCTTATAAGTTTCGGCCAGCCCTAGGAAAGTGGCCTAAAGGTTAGGGTTAACCCTAATCATGAGCCCCAAGGACTTCCTATGGTCTCATAAATGATGTATGGTTGTTCCTTTACCTTATGCTATATTACATGTTTATGGAATTGATGGAACTCCACCTTAGAAGTTTCGGCCAAGCCTTGGATCTAGGGTTTGGGGTGGAGTTAGGGTTCAAAGAATGATGGTTCATGGTTACCATAAAGTATTTATATGTATAGGATCAAGCATGTGGTAGGAATCATGTTAACCATGACCCTAAGGTTTAAGCACCATGCTTTATGTTTCATGTTTAGGTTATGACTGGATGTCATGCTTAATAGGGTTACCATGGATGTTTATGTTTTAGGCCATGTATTTGAATGGTAGGTAGAATGTTATGGAAATCCTACCTATGTATGCTTATGTGATGTAGAGAACCATGCTAAGTTATATGCTCATGTTATGTTAAGAACCATGCTAAGTTATTGTGTATGTTCATGATATGAATGATGCCATGATAAGTATGATAGGTTTATGTTCATGATATGAATGATGCCATGATAAGTAGAATAGGGTTATGTTCACGATAAGAATGATGTTATGATAGGTATGTTATGTTAGGTTCATGATAAGAACGATGCCATGATAAGTATGTTACGTTTATGTTCATGATAAGAATGATGCATGCCATGTTGTATGAATAAAGATGCATGTCATGCTTATGAAAGAAGATGCATACCATGTTTATGAATGAAGATAATGCTCATGCCTTACAGGCATCATGATGTTATGCAATAAAAATGAACAATGAAAGGACAAGCATGTGTTAAGTCATGCTTTATGTAACATGGTTATGCTATGAATGTCTTATGAATGATGAAACATGAAAAGTATTTTACTTTATGTATGGGCTTGTACCGGACCGAAGTATGGATCCAAGGGATGGGCACCTTAAGAACGCCCCGGTTTTGGACTACCGAAGCTGTCCACGGTTCTGGCACTACCGGAGCTATGCAACAGGGATGGGCACCTTAAGAACGCCTCGGTTCGGGGACTACCGACTATGCTGTCCTTACCCTAGTAGGTCGGGGCTCGCGACCTCGGACTTGCTAGGGATGCGCGCTATGATGTATGTATGTGGTACAAGCCGGGGACCCCAAATGATGTTATGATGATTATGTTTAAGCATTTAAAAGTATGTTTTTAAAAAGTTAAGCATCCTTATGTATATGCATTCCACTCATGCATCCATTCATGTTATGCATTATGCTATGATGATAAGATGTTATGCTTACGTTTCATGTTAAGAAGTATGCATGAGAATGAATGATCTATGCCATGATTATGTTAAGAAGTATGCATGAGAATGAATGATCTATGTCATGATTATGTTAAGAAGTATGGATGAAATGAATGATCTATGCCATGATTATGTTAAGAAGATGTTCACATGCTATGAAGGTATTATGCCATGTATTATGTCATGCTTAGAATGTTCACTATGTTTATGTTTATGCCATGTATCATGTCATGCTTAGAATGTTTACTATGTTTATGTTTATGCCATGTATCATGCCATGTTTAGAATGTTTACTATGTTTATGTTCATGCCATGCTATGTATACGATAAGTGAAGTAAGATGTTATGTTCTAAGTAGAGCACCAAGTATGTTAATGTTCATGTGCTCATTATGAGATGATGAATGATGAATGGTTTTTGTGAGTAGGAAAGAGTCTTACTAAGCCTGTGTGCTTATAGTCTTATTTCCTTATACCGCAGATCATTCAAGGGGAAAATGATGGAAGCAGCAGGAGGGCAAGAACGCATGTGTTTAGTAGTGACTTGGCCCAGGAAACCATATGTTTACTATTTATGCTAGAACTTCACCTTGGCTACTTATATGTTTGAATAATGACTTCTGGAACCTTATGATATGATGTTATGTATGACATGATATGATGCTTAAGTTCAAAGTTAATATGCTAAGGTTCTCATGTCATTAAGTTAAGAATGGTAATATGGCATGTATAAGTTAAAGTTATTCCGCTGCCTTATGATGTCTACATGCCCTAAGCATGTTAACGTAACGCCGCTTATGGAAAAAAAAAGCGGGCGTTACAATATCAGACCACATCAATACAGCTCAGCCACATATGGCTGACACCACAATAGTAAGAAAATACATAACCACGCAGTTAATAGCATTAGACAAATTTAAATTAGTAAAGAGGAGAATCCGAATACCCAAAAGATACGAACATAACAAACCAACAAGATATAAATAAAAGTTTGCTAATAAATGTATGCTAGGACGATACCGGATAAATAAATAAAATGCAAAACTCACAAAGTGCAGAAAATAAAGCAACTAAAACCAAATACGGAAACAACTCAACATCGAGGGACTGGCAACTGGATCCTCTCCTGGCTCCAAGAAATGCAACTACGTGCTATCTGAAACAAGAAGAAAAAATAGGGATGGTAAGTCCGGACGGACTCAGCGGGTATATGAATAGATAATAGCATGGCAAAATCAAGCTGTAATAAGTACAGAAAATAACAGGTACAGTCTCTAAGGGATATAAGACTACCTAAACTTATAAAACATCTATAAAACAACAAGATATAAAGCCGAATAACAACTAAGCATGTACGAAAAATCTCATGATATCACAATATTAAAATATACATGCATGTCAACCAAATGCAGCAAACATAGCTCATATAAATGTAACAACCACAAAAAAATGCATAAATGCAATATATGCATATGATGCAATGACATGTGTCACCCCTGACGCCAGTCAAGCCGCCAACACATTCCATCTATGTGACCGAGTGGGAAGGACTGTGACAACTGTACGCACTCCAACAAATACCACTGATACATGTGGTTGAGTGGACAGAATGCTGGGGAGTCAACTGCTCTAAACCCCGAGAATTAAGGGGAAGTTATCAACAGCTCTTGTATCCCTCGAAAACAATGGTGGGGTGTCACTGCTTGCCTACATCTGCAACATGTGTGGCATAACAGGATAGTTGCTCGCACTCTAGCAACTACCACGACAACAAGTGGTTGAGTAAACAGAACAACTAAATAACTAACGATGGTTTAATCAAATAAAAGCCAATAGTCGTTAGTATGCAATGGTGCTGGTATGGTGCATGCTACAAGATGCACGAATAACCGAAAATCAACGATGCAACAAAATCCAACAAGTATCAATGATGCAGCGATATAACCAACCAAGTATCGAAAACCAACGATTATGCATCTAAACTACTAGGTAGAATATTTCCTATGTCAAATAAACCTAATTGTGTTTAATGAACCTCTAAGTACTCGCGTACAAGCGGTACTTTACAGAATAGAAATTCAACGGAAGACTGTACGGATACGAAATTTAGAATAACTCAAATATTAATGAAGAAAGGTATCAACGGCGACAATAAACAATCAACAGCAAAAAACAAGATCAAGCAACCTATTTAAACATAAACAATCATGCTTTAAGATAAAAGAACTACACGAGTACAAAGGAGAAGTACCCGCCTTTTGTTATAGAATGTATCAGAAATAACCTCTTCACGATCAACCGTGCGAGTTCAACTCAAGGTCCTGTGTCAAGGACTAAATTTAGCTATTTATACCATTAAATAAATTACCCAAATAAAATACTAAACATGATTAGGATACATCCTAATCACAACCTGTTTTTAAATAAATCATCAATAGCAGGAAGTTCCTTCCTAAATCTAGGTATCACAATTAAGTTATTAGATTAATTTCCAAACCAACCTAAGGAACTATTATATTTTACCCCAAAACTCAATCAACATCCAAAACAAATCCCACTACCCAATCGTACGGAATCAATTCCCATGGTCATTAGTGGCACACGACATAAACCCCACTTGAAACATCACACCATCTTCCAAGCAACTCCAAAATAGACTACAAGTTTAACACAACCTCTCATGGCCTATCCCAATAACACAACACACCATTGTACATCCTTCTAGCCACTCACGGCACCCTAGCCAAATAGAACAACCACCCATCACAAAACCAACATCCTCTGCTCACATCCACTGATCAGAAGACACCAACAATTCCATCATCAATTTGTAACTCATGACAAATAATGGTGAAATTCAGAAGTCTGAATTACAACTTAGTGCCAAAACAAAAGTTCCTATCATCTTACCATTAAGTCAACACACAAATCAACAGAACTAAAGCAAACAAAATTGAAAACAAGAATTCACTTCAAGATCTACCATTTAATCCAAATTATAAACTCATTCATACAACTTAAGGCATTAACCTAAACCGAAACACCCTGCCTAAACTTGAAACTCACAATGGTGATCAACTCTATATCAACAAAATCACCAAGAACTGTTATCTGATTAAAAACCAATGCAACCTCACTGATCTAATCATAAACATCTTCGATCCCTTCAAGACAACCATTAAAACAAACATCCCTTACCTCTGCGGTGCGTTGGCGGTGGATCTGTGCTAGGGCATAAGATTTGTGTACGTTGGCTAAGGGGAGAAGAGAGGCTCGCGAGATAAATTAAGGAACCAGGGAAGGAGGTGTCGCGAGAAGAAGAGAGGGCGCAATGTGGAACCACTCGTACGATGGGGTGTCAGCGTCGGGCGAAAGCACGGGGAAAAGAAACGTTGATAGGGATTAATGAGAGGAAAAGTTAGGGTTAATAATGTTTTTGGCTTTTGTAAAAAGACCCTCCAAATTTGATTAATTTCAACTACACCCCTAATTTTTAAAATTTACTCTAAAATTCAATATTTAACATCTCCAATGAATGACTTGGACACTTATTTATAATGGGAATCCAGAGGATTAAAATGGTAATTTACCCATATTAGAAGTGAGCAACATGGGTTTCATTAACAACTCATGTTTTCCACGATCTCATTACCAAAGAAGTTCATGGAAGAGGCTTTAAAAGAAAAAAAAAAATGATGAACTAGATAATTAACAGGCGAACCAGAGACGATTGGCCTAATCCCACAGAAATTTTTCACAAGCCGCTAGGGTAAATCGGGAAGTGCTCACAGCAGACAGTCTAAAATCCCAACGTCCCAAGGTTCACGTTCTATTTGGAAGAAAAATTCCTACATAATACATCGTGGTTGGAGATTGAATAGCGAATGTCTAAGATGACAACTAATCATACTACCACTGCACAGTAGCTCCGGGGGCAAAGAGGCTTTAAAAGAGAGTCCATAGGCCAGGAACAAAATGGCAAGGAGTGCTTTTGTTATAATAGATAACAAAGATGATGGAATAACTCAAAATACGTCAAAGCTTTATCTCTCTTATAATCTTTCTCTACTTGCCATTGATGATTTCTAAGAGGAGAAAATATAGAGGATTTTGTGAATGATCCACCTAATGTATTATAGTAATGGATTAGGAGCCTGAGGGCATGCCGAACTATATTAATCACTTGTGTCGTTGTAGTGTAGTATGTGCTTGTATTTTCTTTTAGTTTTCCACTCCTAATCTGTTTGGCGAGCTTGTTGGGATCGCAAATAGAGAAAAGAAATTTGTATTTGCATGCACAATTGCTATTCACTCCTTCCCTCTAGCATTCACCTCTCTATAACCATGATCCAACAAAATTTGGAGGCATGAACAAAGATCATATAAGGGTCATATTTAACCGGGATCAACTTTGAGTTCATTTAAATCAATTATTGTAGTTTATAGTTGTACAACTAAATGAGTATACAACTGATCGACTAAAACATCTCCAATAATCGTTTAAAACAATAGCTACCATTGTGGCTCTTCTTGCGTGCCCATCAATTTGCCTAACAGGTGAGATCCCCTTAGGGTTACGACTATATTCGTGCGTAGCTTCCTACTGCTCGCATGCGCCAAACAGCAAACAATTTAATATTACTCGGAGAATTGAATACTTAGATTATAAAAAAAAACAAACAAATAAAAAAACAGCCCAATGTTGCTCAACAGTCAACACTCTGCACTCTCATTCTCAATAGGTAACAAAAATCAATGAAAGCCATCAATACTTCCATTCCACTTGGGATTTATTCAATCGTCGTTAGCATGGGCGTTGGCAGGTCTCTGTCAAAGTTATTTTGTCTTGTCTCATAACATTGGTGCTGGACCATTCACAATGTGCCGGATTCCATCACCTTGTTTGAGTTATCAATAAGCATGGCCCCCTCAAGCTGTACTCCATTTCCTATGGCTATAAACAATATTGTATGTGATCATCATATTTTGGACACCACTAAATTAGATTTAAAATAAATATTATTTAAAACATTCATGATTATTTTAATAATAGATAATCTTATGTGCATCATAAGCTATATGACATATGCATGCCACTCACAAATTGAATATATGGATGAGATACGTCAAAAATAATACAAATGACCTATGAATTGTAATATTCTAGATATCTATAATTTTTAGATGAATATAATGATCTGAACCATAGTTTGCAGAATCGCGATCCTGGATCGTAGGATCGTACGATCCTACGATCCTACGGCAGAAAACGATCCAGAATCGCGCAGAATCGTTTTTTGTAGCAGGATCGCAGCAGGATCGGTAGGATCGGACAGAATCGGACAGGATCGTATAGGATCGGACAGGATCGGAACAGAATCGGAACAGGATCGATGAAAGCTTTAAGAGGTCATAACTTTTGACTCGGATTGAACCACGTGACCTATAATATATCAAATTGAAACTCGTTCAAAGATCTACAAGTTAGTTTTAAGATTGAATCCCAAAAAATATTGTTTAAAGCCTTTTCAGAGGCCCAGAAGATTATTAATCTTTTTTATTATTTTTTTTATCTTTTACATCGTTAGTGTTAGTGTTTTAAGATTATTTAAATATCTATTTAATTATTTTTTAGTTAGTTTTTTATTAATAATATTATGTTATATCTTTTTTCTAAAATGATAAGTCTTTAGATGTCTATTATCTAATAGGTTGACAATTAAATTGGATCATCTTGTAATAAATAGAATATTCTTGAAGTTAAACGTGATTATTTTCATTATAGTGTTAATAAAAATTGTATATTTTTTCATTTTAAGGGTTTTTGATAGGATCGTACGATTTTACGATCCGATCCTGACTGATTCGATCCTGACCCCAAATCGATCCTGTGTAGGATCGCGATTCTACGAACCTTGATCTGAACTGAGAGACTTCAAATAGCTATAATTCATCACCACAACAGGCAATTCATGAGTAATTTGTTTAATAGTAAATATTGACTCATTCATTGAAATAATATTGTCATCAAGTAATTTATCTCAAGTGAAATAATCTACTATGTGAAGCTGAATAATTAAGGATTTAATTAGACATGGAGATCGAGTACAGTGCTTTTTTAAGGAAATGAGTCTAAAACCTAATATATAAATCGAAAAGCGGCATGGCATGTTGAGAATTGGACCACCAAATAAATAAATTACTTATATTATACCCATTACAACACTTTCGTAGATCACTCACAATTTTAAGACAGAAGAAAAAGCACTACAAGAAAAAAGTTAAACAACAACGCTTTTTCCGTGTTGTCGTTAATGCTTAAAAAGCGATGTTGATGAAGCCGTTGTAGAAAGTATATCTACGACAACGCTTTTTCCGCGTTGTGGTTTGGAGCAAAGACAACGCTTTTTTCGCGTTGTCTATTGGTTTTTAAAAAGCGTTGTTATTGACGCTGTTGTTAAAAGTCGGGTATCAAAGACAACGCGGAAAAAGCGTTGTGGTTTGGCACAAAGACAACACAAAAATCGTGTTGTGTATTGTTACTTAAAAAACGTTGTCTTTTTAATAGGCAGTGTTTTTCACAATTTATAATATTCACAATTTATAAACATTTTTATTCACAATTGATAATATTCACAATTTATAATATTCACAATTTACAAGCATTTTTATTCACAATTGATAATATTCACAATTTACACTGATAATAGTTTACAAAATTCACTTATAATACAGTGCATTATTTACAAAAGTGTTTGTATTCCATATTAAATACAAAAAATATCTCAATTCACAAGTTCTATAAAACTTCATCATTCACAAGTTGTTCTTTGGGGCTGCTTGTTAACTCGATCTGCTTTAACACTGCATAAAAATAATAAATTGGGATAAGAGATTATATACACACAAATAAGACTGCTTCCATATGTGACAACTAAAAAGAATATAAAGCATACCTAGATGAACTATTAGAGATTATGATAAACAGAATCAATGTAACACTGACCTTTTGTTAACTGAAAAATATGCAGAGCACAACGCTCAACGGCAAGTCTTACTGGGCCACTCCCATTCTTTAACTGAAAAGATCTATGTCTAATGAACTAGGTTGCAGATTCAGTCATATCCATAAGTACTTGTAGCAGATCCTGGAACTCATTATCTTCCATGTACTGAGAATAAATAAGATTGTACATCAGTGTCTCAATGCAAAATAAAACAAAAGTATACAAAAAATCTCATAAAGCATCTTAAAGAAACTAAAACGAAGCAGAAGCATTTGTAGCAAGTTGTTGTAAGTATTTCTCTAATAGTAGATTCATCTATCATTTCACAGCTAGACCAAATATGGTAATCAACTTCAGACCACTGTCTTGCAATAGACACAAATCCCAAAAATCAATCACATAAACGATGTTGTACCTGAGACATGATTCCCATGACTTTTGTTGCAGAAACTCGCACCTCATCATCATCAAGTTGCAACATGGCTCTCAGTAAAGTAGCAAATTACTTAAATAAGATTATAGATTATGTTATGTAAACATGGTACTGTTAGAATGTAGATTGAAACTATTCATACTAAATAGTAGCAATTTCTTAAGGGAACTTAACATCAGTCATATATCATGCAGAATGAAGCAAGTACCAACAAAATTTTGGTCCTTAAGTCATATAACTCTCATAAAGCATAGAAAAATAGTATGTCATGAGATTTGATATTGAATGGCAAACCAAAAACGAAGCAAAATGCTCAGATGTCATCACTGCATTGAAACCAACTATAGGCACCAAGGAAGCTAACAGTGTTCTAAAAACCACCTACAAAGGCACAGTAATGTTATGTGACAAAAGTGTCACCTCTTTATTAAAAATAAAACATTTGATGTATTAGAACTAAATGACAGCTTAAAGCAAAGTAGCAAACATTTGATGTATTAGAACTAAATGACACAATCAAACAAGGAAAGAAAATGAGTTTCAGAAGGTTCCCTACCAGAAATTCCATGTTCTGATGTCCTGTTCACCAAAGAAGAGAAGATTTTGTCAAGAATAAAACAGTTTGAGAGGCCGGAGCTACAATTATGTGCAAGTTAAATTATTAAGATGCATTCACAAAACCATCGTGGGTCCTAAGGAAGAATCATTGGCATTGGATCAATAGTTTTGACTTGTTAAAAAGAAAATTGATAAAAATTACAGATTAAAAAAACACACTGAATATTTGGTCTCAACATTAGTTCCAAGAACTCAACAAGAAAAACATGGATTTTAAATATTATAAAGGGTCTGATTCTGAATAGCTGACTTTCACAGAGAAAACGAGAAAATAATTATCAACCATGAACCATTTGCAAAGTTCAAAGAGTTAAAAAAAATGAAAAAAAAACGTCAAATCTTCAAGAACTTACTTTTCTTCTGTTTTGTTGTCTCCTTCAGCAACTGTACCACTTGCTGAACTGGAAAAGCAAAGCTTACTCTGGAAATTGACATGAAAAAAATCAACAATTTTAAAAATAACTAACTTAAGAGAACTTCAAACAACAGGGAGAGTATCGTTAATCAAGAAACTGCATCTAGAAAAAAGAAAGAGCCTAAGAGGCTCAGAAGAGTCAGAACACAGGTTACCAAAACTAAAGAAGCATCATATAGTGTATACGAGATGATAATGTAGAAGCATCATATAGCATATACGAGATGATAATGTAGTCCAACAAATATTGAGACCATTAGACAAGAAACTCCGGTCGATATATGAATTCTGCATATGAACAAATCCAAAGTAAGCACGGATCTTAAATAAGAATGCATATGAATTCTGCAAACAATTCAGATGAAGAGTTGATGATGCCAAATTTAAATTGAAAAAGAAGCTTCAATATCCAATAAAAAAAGAAGCATATAAAACCAAAAAATTCACTAGTACAGTGACCAAATAGTATACAGGATAATCGATCAAAGACAAGTATTTAATATTCTAATTTTGAAGTCCAAGGAATTCCCAGACAGACAAATAAAAGCTCACAGGTATCACTAGTTTGTTGGATAAAAAGATAATGCATTTTATATGACCAGTAGCATCATGTAACGTTATATAATAGCATGGGCTAAGAAATTTTGAGATAGCATGCATTCAGTAGACTTCTATAACTATTGAACAATAGAACTTACTAATGCATATACATAACGACTGAAAGGCCCATCTGTAAAGCTGTTCCACGACATATAAAACTGATCTGCAAAAAGAAGACACTTTGATCATGAGATACAAGAGACAGTCTGGGATCAGAATCATTTTCGACATTTAGCAAGCTTTTAAACATCAAGACATCATTCTGAAAAATAATCCTTCACAAAAAGATGGAAAGCAAAGGTAATATAACTAACAAGTAACAAACCAATTATCCTTTTCAATTACTTACCTCTAAGTTTGTGGCCCCATAGTGAGCTCACACCATTTGCCTTGTGTGCTGCAAAAGTAGATAAGAAAGATATATAAGCTTAAGGAAAATGTTGAGAGAGAAGATATTGCCTTTAATAGAATGGAACAAGTGGAGGATAGACAATATTTTTAAAGTTCAATGCTTTTGCAGATGCAATCGAAATAAGAAAAAACTAAGAATAATTAACAGATAAAAATTAAATGGATAGGCAAATAGCTGGCACAAAATTCTCAAGTCAAAACTAATAGTAACTTACCTCACCTACGCGTATAGAACTTGATTAGCCCATAACTCACAGTGAAGAACTTGATTAGCCGGCCAGAGAACATTTGATTGTCTGTAGCTTCGCAAATCTGAAAAACCTGCACAGATCAACATGCAATTCAATCAGATTAAAATGAAGAATAAAGGCTATATCAGTATAAAAATTGGGATAATCGAGTGTGATAGTTTCTCTTTTTTGACTGA